>CM076575.1:37414780-37704780 GCA_034641835.2 Pinus albicaulis
TGATTGATTGAGGTAGCACCCATAATTTTATTCATTATAAGGTAGCCAAGGAATTAAATTGTTTCCTATACCCAGCACCAGAATGTCAAGTGATGGTTGCAAATGGAGGAACTATAAATTGCTCTAGAAAATGCCATAATATCAAACTAACCATGGGGGAATATGTATTGACTAGTCCAATGCTTTCCATTCCTATGGGAGGTGCTGATGTTGTACTAGGAGTACAATGGTTACAATCTTTGGGGACGGTAGCTTTTAATTTTCAAAAACTTTTCTTGAAATTTTTTTCAGAAGGAAAGGAAGTCGAATTACGGGGTATTGCGGGGAAGCCAGGAAGGATAATAAGCTCTAATGTCATGACAAAGCTTCTAAAGAAAGAACAACGAGGCGTAATTGCACAATTATGCTCACTAGAAGTTCCACATCAAAATCATCTATTTCTGCAGATCTCCAACAAGTCTTGGACAATCATTCCAAGGTGTTTGAAACTCCCAAAGGACTCCCACCTATTCGTGATCATGATCATGCTATTCATTTGATTCAGGAAGTGTTCCTCCAAACATCAGGCCTTATAGATATCCTTACTTCCAAAAGAGCGAAATTGAACGTATGATTGCAGAAATGTTAGAGGCGGGTATAATTCAACCTAGTCAAAGTTCTTTCTCTGCTCCTATAGTATTGGTACACAAGAAGGATGGATCATAGCGAATGTGTCCGGATTATAGGGAGCTCAATAAGCTCACCATTAAAGACAAATTTCCCATTCCTGTGATTGATGAATTATTGGATGAATTACATGGAGCAATTTATTTTACCAAGTTGGATCTTCGTTCGGGATATCATCAAATTAGAATGAAGACTGAAGATATTCCAAAAACAGCATTTCGAACTCATGAGGGTCATTATGAATTTTTGGTCATGCCTTTTGGCCTTACCAATGCACCTTCTACATTTCAAGGGTTGATGAATTCCATTTTCAAACCCTTCCTTAGAAAATTTGTGCTAGTATTTTTTGATGATATACTAATCTACAGCAGGTCTTGGAAGGATCATGTTGAACATGTAGACAGAGTGCTCAAACTATTGCAGGAGAAACAATTATATGCAAAAAAGTCCAAATGTTTCTTTGGAGTACAAGAGGTGGAATATCTGGGTCATATTGTATCTCACGAGGGTGTTAAAGTGGACCCTAACAAAATTAAAGCCATTAAGGAATGGAAAATTCCCACAACCATAAAGCAGTTGCGAGGATTTCTCGGGTTAACAGGGTATTATCGCAAGTTTGTTAAGAATTATGGGAGAATAGCAGCACCTCTAACAGCATTATTGAAGAAAGATGCATTTTCATGGACTCCTGAAGCAACTAAGGCCTTTGAACATCTTAAAGAGGCAATGTGCCTAGCACCGGTCTTAGCTACGCCAGACTTCACAAAAACCTTTATTGTGGAATGTGATGCATCAGGAAATGGAATTGGTGCGTTTTAATGCAGGAAGGAAGACCCATTTCTTTTGAAAGTCGTCCAATCAAAGGAAAGTATTTACATAAACCTATTTATGAGAAGGAAATGTTAGCAATACTGCATGCACTAAAGAAATGGCGAACTTACCTAATGGGAAGACACTTCAAGGTAAAAGCTGATCATGATAGTCTTAAACACTTTTTGGAACAAAGACTATCTTCAGAAGAGCAGCAAAAATGGGTCACAAAGATGTTGGGTTATGACTTTGAAATAATCTACAAAAAAGGAAAGCTTAATGTTGTTGCGGATGCACTCTCAAGAAAGAATGAAGAGGTGGAAGCATTGCTTTGTGCCATTTCTATTATCCAACCAGATTGGATAACCGAAGCAAGAGATGAATGGAAGAAGGACAAAGATATATGGACACTCATTCAAAAGTTGCAGCAAGATCCTAGTACATCTGATACATATAGTTGGAAAAATGATTCCTTATGGTACAAAGATCGCTTATATCTTTGTAAGAATTCCCAACTAAAACAAAAGATTCTTCTGGAATTGCACACTTCTCCTTTAGGAGGACACTCAGGATTTTTAAAAACTTACCATAGGGTGAAGAAAGAATTTTTTTTGGGATGGCCTTAAATCTGATATTCAAAATTTTGTGGCAGAATGTTTGGTTTTCCAGCAGAATAAAGTTGAGACAATTAAGACCCCGGGACTTCTACAACCCTTATCCATTCCAAGTCAACGTTGGGAGGAGATTTCAATGGATTTTATCACAGGTTTACCTAAGTCCGAAGGAAAGAGTGTCATCATGGTGGTAGTTGATAGACTTACCAAGTATGCACACTTTTGTGCATTATCTCATCCATTTAAATCAAGTACGGTTGGTACTACATTTATGGACACAATTCAAAAGCTACATGGAAACCCAAGGGTTATTGTGAGCGATAGAGATCCCATTTTTACTGGAAATTTTTGGACGGAGTTATTTTCTTGTTTGGGTACTCAATTAGCTCATAGCTCATCTTATCATCCTCAATCGATGGTCAAACTGAGTAAATAAATGTTTGGAAGGATATCTTCGTTGTTTTGTATCTGATAAACAAACACAATGGGTCAAGTGGTTACCTCTTCCTGAATGGTGGTATAACACTTCCTTCCATACTGCAGCAAAAATGACCCCATTTATGGCACTTTATGGATATCATCCACCATCCATCACATCATCTTTAAGGGAAAATTCGAAGGTTCAACCAGTGGAAGATCACATCGAGCATCAGCAAGAAGTTCTCCAACTCTTAAAGGATAACCTGAATTTGGCACAAAATCGAATGAAACAACAGGCAGATCAACATCGTAGAGAGAGAAGTTTTGATGTAGGAGATTGGGTATTTTTACGGCTACAACCATACAAACAAATGTCCCTCAAGCAAGAAAAGAAGGATAATAAATTATCGCCAAAGTACTATGGTCCTTACAAGGTATTGCAAAAGATTGGTACTATGGCATACAAATTGGAGCTTCCGGCTTTGGTTACACAACAGACTGATACATTCAAATAAGAAGGCACTGCAAGCGGCTGAGGCTGACATCATCGAATATATGGAGTTGCATCAAAGGCTGTAATGAAGAGGTCATTCGGGCATGTGGGGGGCTACCTGTAGGGCCACCCCCTCATGAGGGCTGAGACATCAAGCACACACCCGGGAATCACTGATATCAGCTGCTGCATCACTGAACCATCAAGTATACGGATCTCAATCAGGCTGAAAGGAGCTGGAGCTGAGAAGCAATAAAGTCAAAGGACAATAAGGAGTCCCTTTGCTTGATCTGAGGCACCGGACAAGAGTGGAAGCTGGAACCAAGGTACACTACCCTTTAGACCTGTTTTCTGGAATGAATGAGCTGATGTCGACAGAAGGAGGTCCGCCATAGGTGAGGCAATAAGGGATCCTCAACTAAGGCACGAGAGAAAATAATAGAGCGACTGACAAACTGACACCAGGGATGATGATGAAATGGGGGGTACTGAGTAGCGGACGAACGACTTCCCTTGTTAGAGAATAAAGGGCATGAATGACCTGGCGGCGACTGACACAATATCATGAGGGATAGGGGACAGTGGGACTGAAGGCCATAATGGGTGACACGAGAGAGGAACCAAGAAATGAAGGATGGAGGACTATAACGGGATACAAAGGGACTTGGGATAGACTCCATGAATGCAATGATGACTCATCTCAGATGCTCTAAACTAGGGCGACTCGATGGTGCTACCACACAGAAAAAGACCCAATGGGGACCATAAAAACATGAGTATATGATGGTTACTCATGACAAAGATCGACACAAGCATGGAAAAGTATGAAGGCAAAGGGGTGCCCCCAAGTACAAGTGTGTCAGGTGAAGAAATTTGATTTTGAGGAGTGGTGAAGTGACCCTTCTTGGACAAAATGTGTCGTGGTGAAGTATCAAATCATGAAAAAATAACAGATAGCCATTTGAGGGCTCGGTGAGAGCTTTCCAACGGTACAAACGGTTTGGCAAACTAAGCTACGATTTGGCTGCAGCAAGCGAAAGAAAAATCAGGGCTTTCTCTTTTAATAAGGCATTTTCCCTCCAAATTCACTCATTTGCATGTGGAGCTATGGTGAATATAGAGAGGAGAGAAGTACCTAAATCTTGCGGTGATCGTAGCGGACAAACCGACCGTTGGAATTGAGATCCGCCAGTTGCAGGTCAGAGGCCTAACCCTACTCTTTCATTTCAGTGGATTGAAAGTTTACTTTAGGTCCCTAGGGCTTAGAAATAGACCCTTGCTTCTCTTCATAGCCGGGTCGCACTTTTTGGGGCAAAAAGTGTGACTTGGGTAGCAGGTTTTGGGCAGAAAACTGTGACCTGTGCTGTTTTTTGGCTGGGCACTGACAAATATGGTGGTTTTGTGTAGATATCGCAGAATTATGGATCAAATGGAGAGAGAGCGACCTGGGCGCATTATGATCAGAGATCTGGGAGGATCAGGGTTTCCGCAGTGCATTTGCCAGGTTTGTAGTTCTGAAGTTTGTGGAGAACCCTCTGATGAGAGCTCGAGAGACCTTATTGGCCCAGATTGTTAGCTATTGGGATCCGAACCATGAGGTCTTTATAGTGCAGGGGCACCTAATCGAGTTGAAGGTCCAGGATATATATTTCTTGACTGGTCTCCCACCACTTGGAATAGTCGGGAATACTTAGCCAATGTTACTGCGGGGGTGGAACATTATGGAGTTTTTAGAACGCCATTGTCGACTAGGTCTCCAAGTCAAGGGGACTCGGATACCTATCAGGGATCTAGAGAGGTTAGAGACCTGTGTTGTGGCTGCAGCAGTGCTATGGATCCTGGGTAACCAGGCACTCCACCACATCACTAGAGGGCAGATGATGCTTATGTAGAGTGTGTTGAGTGGAACCTACTATGGGTGGGCCCAGATGATGCTGTCGTCATTGAAACGACAGTTGTCGCTATGCAAGCAGAAGTGAACCATGACTGTGCATATGGTACAGTTTTTTGCTCACTTTTCTTTGAGAAGATCCCTACACTTTGACCTCATATACAGGTCCAGGATGGGGGCCCGAGAGAGCCCAGGATGTGCCAGTGGGGGCAACTACTATGTAGAGGAGGAGGTGGGGCAGTCGGATGAGTGTTCTGACCCGAGTTCTTTGTGCATTGGGATCATATGCCATTGTACATAGACGCCTATCCCTATAGTGGGATGAGTTATTTTTGGGACCCGGATTTGCCATTGCCTCCTGGTCGAGTATGGGGGCCTAATGGTAAGTGAAAAATTGCTAATCTTTTTATGTGCATTGTAAAGTTTCAGAATATTGTATATGGTATTGATTCTTCCACTTTTGGTATGCAGATACACCACTGGTAAAACTGGCCCAGCTATATGGGACGACTTGCAGTATCAAGAGCTGCAAGACATTAGGGGAATTTTGAGGTCTAAAATGGGCCTCCTAAGGTAAATGTACAATCAAAATTCACTTTATAAGAACCAATCACATTTTAAGGGATGTCATCATCCCTAATGGTTGAGGTGGCATTGCTTGAGTTAAAGGTATTTACTTGTCACACTCTCAATGGTGGATAAAAACTCATGGTTAACCATGGTAGTGCTCTAAGTACTTTTAAAGTCAAAGTAAAGTACTCATAATAAATGTCATTTCACACTTTTTGAATAAAAAAATATGATTGTCATTTCATATTTCTTGAAAGAAACAATGCATATCCCTATACATTTATTATATTATATTATATTATATTATATTATATTATATTATATTTTTTATATATAATATATTAATTACATGTTATTATACAATTTAAATAATATAAATTTTAATTAATAGCATATAATAAAATTAAGAATTTATAAATTTATATATATATATTTTATTTTAAGTTATTTAAGTACAAAGGAAAAATGCATTAGTTGTTCAATGATAATGAATTTTTCTTGAAAAAATCATTCTTATTTATAGTCACATAAATACAATTTTTTTATTAATTTTATTTTGGTACAACTTTTGAATTGAATTTAACTATGGTTAAATGGATTGTGGTGCAAAAAGTGAATTGAAAACTCATAAATATTATTCTATTGGTTTAGCTATTATTTTATTATTTCCTTAGGAGGCCCATTTTATACCTCAAAATTCCCCTAATGACCTAGTGGACCGAGGGCGCAGCAAAATGAGGATGCAACAACCCTCCTGGAGGACATCCATCGTAGATGTGAAAGGCTTCTGACCGGTGTTTTAGAGCATGGCTGGCAAGACTTAGAGGACTAGTACATAGAGCCATGTATTGGTCTACCCTCGGAGTGGCAAGGGGTCATGCGGCGCATGGCGATGGCCGGACAGGGGATGCGTGATCTACGAGCTACGGGAACAGAGCCATTGGCTCGGGATCCTCCAGATAGTGATTAGTGTGTAGGGGCAGGTAGTGCCCCTAGTTTTGAGTTTTTGTAACATGCTATGGACATGTCATATGTATCAGAGTTGATGAACTCTAAAACATTTTATACGACACATATTATGGATATTCATCATTTTGATAGTTTTATGTTATTGTCTTATGTTAAATGTGTGTGCTAAATGCCAATCTAGAATATGGTTTGCAATGCTATCTACATAGTGCTTTTGTGCTATAGGCACATGACTGAATGTGATGATTTCAAACTCATGCATCAAAATCTTCACTCATACATATCTTCTAAAAAGGATAGGATTATGCACATGATAGACACCATTCAATTGCATGACAAGAATCAGGGAATCTAAACGAACATGAAGGTGGAGGATGCGATGTGAAAGGGCATCGGCTAATAAACCTCGCACTGCATCATATTCATCCTGATTATTGGTAGTAGTACCAATGCATACACTGTTCGAGAGAAAAAGGGAGTGCAAGGGGGTAAATATGGCCCAACCTACCGAGGCTAGATTCTTGGAGTAGCAACTTACACCATCAGCAAAACCGATATAAGGTGTGGATGGGAGGTCCATCTAAAAGGTGCCACAAGACAATAAATGGGAGGATGATGAACAATGCTGGCAACGTGAGCGTAAAGTATAAATTGAACACACTCCGCGAGAGGGAGTGATCTGGGTAGGATGTCTACTACTCACACACCGATGATGAGGTGGAGTGTGGGAGCTACCAGAGGTGTAGCTTGTGCTGAGACCATGAAAGTCACCATAGGCATGGATGGTTCCATCCCGTTTATGGGCGGCAAAGATGAAGTCAGGGGTGGACATGGCTTCCATGATGTCATCATCACAATAGAAGATGGAGTGACTGGAGGAAGGGAGACCACATGATGCGGCAAAGCTACCTGACTCATCATCATGAGAAGAAAGGTTCACATGCGCATAGTCACAAGGGATGACATAAGAACAAACAGATAAGGGATATACTGATGTTGAGCCCAGGGCGATTGCTGAAGGGAGGTCAAGCAAAAAAACAGGGGAATATTCAGAGGGAGCTTCCACCGAGGGTCTCATGGATGCTGATAGGTAGAGGATGGTGGCCACAGGCTTTGTTATCTCGACATCAGGAGGGGAAATGTCAATGGGAGCGGGTAAATCCTCAGTCTGGCCTGCATCATATGGCGCAAGTACGAGAGAGGCGGATTGGTTCTGTTCAATCTCGTACTCCTGAACTACCTCTAAAGAGGCGTGGTAATGCGTAAGGTGGGGACAATGGTGGGAATAATGGCCATGGAGATCACACAAAGCACAAGGCTGGTTGGTTTGAATAGTTTTAGGATTCTTAGCTGCAGCCGAGGAAGAAACAGAGGCTTCAGGGACTGTAGTCTCAGGGAATGCAACTTTAACCATTTTCTTGATACAGGGCAGTTCAGGATAGTTATGGATGGCATGGTCGACAACATCACACAAATCATAGGGCTTTGCAGGTGGGGGAGGTGCAGGGTCTGTCGGGGCAGCCTTGTCCTTGGAGGTCTTCTTGCGAGCTTTGCCCTTCTTACTCGAAGCGGTTGCAATAGGAGGTGGTTCCTGTTGAGGTGTTTGAGGCACTGTTGCAACGGGAGAAGTCATGGGGACCAATTGAACTGGGGTCAAAGCAAGATAAGGTTTGGGTTGACCAGGCAGGGTAGCAGCTGGAGGATCAAGGTACCAGACAGGAATCCCAATGTTCAAGTTATGAAGAGGGAGGGTGGCCATGACAGGTGCTGTATATACTCCTGGTGGGGGAGCTAGGAATGGTATCTGACCAGAGGGGTAATGACCAGGTAGGACGACTCCTAAATGGTTAAGGCCTGGAGGAACTGTTCCAGGAGGGTAAAGAGGCTCAGGGATACCAGTTGAAGGGCCAAGAGGAGGAGGTATAGAAGGCTAAATCGAAGGGCTAGGAGTAGGCTGCAGAGGGCGAGGAGGTTGCTGACTAGCTGAGGCGGGCCACTTGAGGGCAGCCCAAGACGATTGCATCATGCAAAAATTCGATGAGCTGGGATCAGAGATAAGAGGGGGAAGAACAGGGAATGTACCAAGCAAAGAGGAATCTTTGTAGACTCCGGGTGAGACACTGGTCAAAGGATCGATGATTTTCTTATTGGCCACCGAAGAGATGATGGACTCAGGGGAGGTCTGAGACTTCGGTTCGTAATATGTCAACTGGTCAATGGTGACTATCTTTTCATTATGAGGGAACGACATCTTGCGGTGGACGGTGGAAGGGACAACATAAATCGCATAAGTGTAGCTACAACCCAATAGAATGTTGTAATCTAAGGGGGCATCTATGAATTTTACGTCAACGCAAACAGTCTTGCCCGCAAGAGTAATAGGAAAATTGCGAAATAGGCCAATGGGTTGGGAGGCGTGGCCATACCATGCTCGGAGAGTGATCATGGAAGGAGCCAACTCAGGTGATCCGAGTTGCTTCCAAACTGAAGAGAACATCACACAGGTGGATGCCCCCTCATCAATGATGCACTGGGAAACGTTGCCATCCTGGACCTTGAATGGGATTTGGAAGGCAACAAAATTAGGGAGAGGAGGATGTTCTGACCTGTCAACATCAAAGACAATCAATTGATCATCGGAAGGATCTACAGCACCCATGGAAGATATTAGAGCTTTTCATTGTGAAGGGCACTACTGTAGGAGTTCCAACGTTGAAATGGCAGCAGGGGATTATGCCAAATCATCTACTATGCTATACAAATGGGGAGCTTTTCCAAAAGCAGCATTTCAGCGTAGTGGTCCCTTAGGGATCTTGGTATGAACCTGCGCCTTAGGCTGAGGGATCTGCAAGGGATCATTAGGTGTCAAAAGAGGCTCTGTAGAGACCGAAGGAGGTGGCTCGAGGACAAACGTAGTGGGAGGCTTGTTGTGTTGATAGGACCGAGTCTGAAGATTGATGTCTAAGGTTAGAGGTTGATCAGAGTTCATCATGAGAATCTGGTAATCGGAGGTACCAGATGGAAGAGGTTGAGTGGCCACCTGACCTTCAGATGGTTAGGTAGCCACAAATCCTTGCTGAGGGAAAGGATTAGTAAGCACAGCTGGCTGACTAGGCGCAACATTAGGAGGGATAGAAGGGGAGGCTTGCTGTCCTCGCAATGTTGCTTGAGACTCCCACAACTACCTTATCTGTGGTAAAAGAGGACAATTATGTGTGTAATGACCATAAACACCACAGCAAGAATAGGGCTTGTTTGTGAGAACATGCCTGTCCTACTTGGACTGAGTGCCCTGTTGCTAGTTCGTAGTGTTAGGAGAATTACCTTGATTAGGTCCATGATTACTAGAGGAAGATTGATTTTGGGTGCCTTTCCTCTTCTTTTTGGAAGGAGGAGGATTAGTCGCGCCCTGCTGTGCATACACCTGCTCCTGAGGGGGCGATGGCTACTGTTGCAGGGGTTGAGAAGACAAGGGAGGCGTAGGTGCTAACGCTGGAGGAGCTGGAGCACAAAGCTGTAAATACGGATAATAAGGAGGTTGGGTAACATTATGGTAAACAGGAGGTTGGGAAAAAAGAGGAGGCATGCCATATCCTGGATACGTGCTACCGGGAGGGGGAAAAGTGCAGGAGGTGCTCGCCCCCCCGAGGAAATCCATAGCCCAAGGGAGGTTGAGTGTATGGATTAGAGAGATCTCCAACGATACCGTCGGTGGCATGAGATGCCCCCAGTGCATTGGCACCACCGAGTCTAGGAAGATCAGGTACAACAGTATAAACATAACCCGACTGAGCGTATATCAGGTCATATTTTAACGCAATTTGGAGAGCGGCTTCTTCGATTTGAGGAAAGTGCAATGTGACATCTTTCCTGATAGGTGAAAAGAGAGATCTAAGGAGCCAGTCCATGTAGACACATTCTTCAAAGGTAGGGGCTTGACATAGGCTCTTTCTTCTCCGCCATTCCTGGACATGGTCAGATAGGTGGGTCGCAGACGATTGATGGAAAGAAGTCAAGAGTTCAGTACCAATGTCATAACGAAGGGGAAGCTGGAAGTAAGACAAAAAATCCCGGGCAAGAGTCGCAAAGGTGGTATGAGAGGAAGGGGCTTGATCAACATACCACTTAGAAGCTTCATGTTAGGTCCCTATATTAATAGTATAGTTGCTTATTTTTGTTAGTGTAACCCCCTTATTGTTATTATTGTACCCTTGTAACCCCCATATTGTTACTATTGTGCCCTTAAATTATTATTTTTAGGTCGGCTAGGATTACATTGTGGCCCCATGGACTCCTATATATAGAAAGGGGGTTTTGTAATTTGAATCATCCAAGAATTGTTCATTCATGTAATGTATTGGAGGTTTCCCCCTCGAAGATGCTTATTTCTAAGGCGTTGATATCTCTTTTCTTCTCTTTTTGGAGTTGGTTTCACAACATTTGGTATTAGAGGTTTGAGATTCTAGGGTTTCGCTGCTCCAAACAGGTCGTCGTGGCATTTTCGCTAGAAATTTTTTTCTATGAAGGTTCAAAATCTAAAATTTTTACAGTGTGAAGCCAAAATCCGGATGAACATCTTTACAAATTTCAGAGCTTGGTTCACAATATTTTCAGAGATATGATCTTTGCAAGTTAGGTCATTTTGTAGGCTCCTGAATTTAACCTAAACAGGTCATCGTGGTATTTTCATAATAAATTTTTTTCTACGAAGGTTCAAAAGCTGAAATTTTTAGAGTGCGAAGTGGCAATCTTGAGGAAAATCATTGCAAAATTTTAGATATTGGTTCGCAATATTTTCAAAGATATGATCTGTGGAAGTTAGGGCTTTTTTAGGCTTTTGAATTTCATCTCAAAGAGGTGATTGTGGGAAAATATTCATAGCTCTCTCTCTGAGCATCGGATTAGAATGTTGTAAAAAGTGGCCGCAAGTACACAGACTATAGTTTTCGTTCTATCAATTACAGAGCCAAAGGAGGAAACAGTGACACGTGGCAAGTCATACAAGTTCGCTCTACTGAACCAGTCCAAAATTAGGTAATTGTGGGAGACTGGACATAACTTTTCCTTGAAGAATCCAAATCAAATCAGACCTGTGGAATTTGAAAGAAGCTTCAAAGGGCTACTACAGGGCTGAATTTCTAATATTGAGGATCCGCAATTATAGAGATAATTCAATTTCAATATCGAGCTCCTCAAAAGAAAGTAAAAGGTGTGTATTTTTTTTTCCGAATTGCATAAGTTTTGTTTGAAGAATCAAGTTGAATTGATTCCAAGGGCATATTGTAGAATATATATTAGTATTGGATTCTAAAATGGCCCCTAAAAAGAATTCAACACCCATTAAGCCTTTAGAAAGCTCTACTATTACTCATGAAGATGAAGAATGGCAACATGACATATCAAAATTGCAAGAGCAAGTGCAACAAATTTTGCTCTCGCAATGAGCAACAAAAAATGACATGGAAGTTTTGAAGAAAGGTGTGGAAACTAAGATGGATGGTTTGAATAAAGGCGTGGAATCTAAGATGTATGGTTTGAAGAATGGCATGGAATCTAAGATAGATGGCATGGAAGCTGGCATGGAATCTAAGATGGATGACATGGAAGCTAATATCGATGAGAAAATGGAAAACATGAAGAATGATCTAAAAGCAGACATAGAAGGTTTGAAAAAGTTGATACAAGAAATGTTTCCTAATGGTGAAAATATAGTAGAGGAAACTCATGATGAGAACAAAATAAATGTTAATCGTGATTTCATAAAATCTAATGTTGGCGGGAAGAACCACCATATTCCAAAAATGGATATGAGGAATTTTGATGGAAAGGATCCTGTAACATGGATACTACATATGGAGCAATAGTTTGATCTCCATAATGTGAAAAACACACAAAAGGTATGCATTGCAACTTTACATTTAGAAAAAAATACATTTGTATGGTATCGATGGCTTTGCTTCCGTAAAAACATTGTCACTTGTTCAATTTTTACGGAGGAAATGATAGCACATTATGAGGATACAAAGAGAAACACCTTATTTAGCCAATTGATAAATCTCAAACAAAAGGGTTTAATGGGGGAGCACATTGAGGACTTCCAAAAATTGAATATAAGGGTAACTGATATTCCAGAGGAACACGGGATTGATCTCTTCATAGGTACTTTAAAGGATAACATCCAACATGAAGTTCGTGTTTTGGAACCTGATTCATTGGAGAAGGCATTCAGGTTGGCAAGAAAAATTGAATGTAAAATTATGGCGACAAGGAAGCCTACCACTCACTTCTATAAAGAAGGAAGTGTTGCTACTCCTAAATTTCCACAACCTACAAGGTTGACACCACAACAATTGGAAGAAAAAAGAGCAAAAGGGCTTTGCTACAGTTGTGATAGCAAATACACTAAAGGTCATAAGTGTGCTGAGAAGAAATTATTTTACATAGATTGTGAAGAGGAAGAAGAAAATGAACAAGAAGAGGATATACACCAAGAACCAACCCAAGAAGAGGAATAAATGAGTCCGACCATATCATGTAATGCATTGGCAGGAATTACCACTCCTCAAACTCTCAAGATAGAAGGACATATCAAGAAGAAAAAGGTAATAGTGTTGATTGATTCAGGTAGTACCCATAATTTTATTCATTGTAAGGTAGCCAAGGAATTGAATTGTTTCCTATACCCAGCACCAGAATGTCAAGTGATGGTTGCAAATGGAGAAACTATAAATTGCTCTGGAAAATGCCATAATATCAAGCTAACCATGGGGGAATATGTATTGACTAGTCCAATGCTTTCCATTCCTATGGGAGGTGCTGATGTTGTACTAGGAGTACAATGGTTATAATCTTTGGGGACAGTAGCTTTTAATTTTCAAGAACTTTTCTTGAAATTTTTTTCAGAAGGAAAGGAAGTCGAATTACGGGGTATTGCAGGGAAGCCGGGAAAGATAATAAGCTCTAATGTCATGACAATGCTTCTAAATAAATAATAACGAGGCATAATCGCACAATTATGCTCACTAGAAGTTCCAGCATCAAAATCGTCTATTTCTGCAGATCTCCAAAAAGTCTTGGACAATCATTCCAAGGTTTTTGAAACTCCAAAAGGACTCCCACCTATTCGTGATCATGATCATGCTATTCATTTTATTTCAAGAATTTTTCCTCCAAACATCAGGCCTTATAGATATCCTTATGTCCAAAAGAGCGAAATTGAACGTATGATTGCAGAAATGTTAGAGGCAGGTATAATTCAACCTAGTCAAAGTTCTTTCTCTGCTCCTGTATTATTGGTACACAAGAAGGATGGATCATGGCACATGTGTCCGGATTATAGGGAGCTCAATAAGATCACCATTAAAGATAAATTTCCCATTCCTATGATTGATGAATTATTGGATGAATTACATGGAGCAATTTATTTTACCAAATTGGATCTTCATTCAGGGTATCATCAAATTAGAATGAAGACTGAAGATATTCTGAAAACAACATTTCGAACTCGTGAGGGTCATTATGAATTTTTTTTCATGCCTTTTGGCCTTACCAATGCACCTTCTACATTTCAAGTTGATCAATTCCATTTTCAAACCCTTCCTTAGAAAATTTGTGCTCGTATTTTTTGATGATATACTAATCTACAACAGGTCTTGGAAGATCATGTTCAACATGTTGACAGGGTGCTCAAACTATTGCAGAAGAAACAATTATATACAAAAACATCCAAATGTTTCTTTGGAGTACAAGAGGTGGGATATCTGCGTCATATTGTATCTCACGAGGGTGTTAAGGTATACCCTAACAAAATTAAAGCCATTAAGGAATGGAAAGTCCACACAACCATAAACCATTTGCGAGGATTTCTCGGGTTAACAGGGTATTATCAAAAGTTTGTTAAGAATTATGGGAGAATAGCAGCACCTCTAACAACATTATTGAATAAAGATGCATTTTCATGGACTCCTGAAGCAACTAAGGCCTTTGAACATCTTAAAGAGGCAATGTGCCTAGCGCCGGGTCTTAGCTACGCGGATTTCACAAAAACTTTTATTGTGGAATGTGATGCCTCAGGAAATGGAATTGGTGTTGTTTTAATGCAAGAAGGAAGACCCATTGCTTTTGAAAGTCATCCAATCAAGGAAAGTATTTACAGAAAGCTATTTATGAAAAGGAAATGTTAGAAATATTGCATGCACTAAATAAATGGTGAACTTACCTAATGGGAATACACTTCAAGGTAAAGGCAGTCATGATAGCAACAAAAATGGGTCACAAAAGGTGTTGGGTTATGACTTTGAAATAATATACAAAAAAAGAGAGCTAAATGTTGTTGCGGATGCACTCTCGAGAACACTCAAGATTTTAAAAAAATTACCACAGGGTGAAGAAAGATTTTTTTTGGGATGGCCTTAAATTTGATATTCAAAATTTTGTGGCGGAATGTTTGGTTTGCCATCAAAATAAAGTTGAGACAATTAAGACCCCGAGTCTTCTGTTGGAAATGTTGTCATTGATGGCAAAGGAATTGGCAAAGATAGGAGCAGCACCTAAACTATCCATAAGGAAAAAGAGACAGAGCAGTAGAGTTGAATTAGGGGTTTAATACAGTTTGCAAAGGAGATGCCAAAAGGGAGAGCTGCTAGGAAGAGGCAAGGTAATAGATTGAAGGAAAAATTGAATATCTGGCTAAGATTTGTATGAAGAACTATGGAATTGTGTTAAGTATGAGTAAATCTGGAATATATATGACCTGTGTGATCAATTTCATAATGGGCAGAGGATACCTACGGTGCCTGCAGAAGAATGAAATCAGTGTTAGGGATATGCGTATTATATGTATTGACTGATGTAATTCTTGTGTGGAATCCCCTGAACCTCTGTATGAGTCTCTGCGAGTTAAAAGTGAAACCCTGTTGAGGAATCATGGTGGTAGGATTTGAATTCCAGGATGAGACCTTCTTGTAAAAAATAACTGGCTTAGTTTGATATTTGCAGTCGTGGAACTACTTGGTTGAATATATGAGGGGCTCTCGAGGCATTCAGTGTATCCATTGAAGAACTTAATGGTGACAGGATAGAACTCCGAAATAGAAGGTTGATATGTTATATATATATATCATAGCAGAATTGAAGAATGACATTGAATTGTCACGAGTTAATGTTTGTAAGGAAATCCCGTCGGAAGAGAACTACATTTGTTCGTTGATTATTGGAAATCCTGCCAAAGATAGACCAGAGTTATAGCGCAAACCCAGACTAACCCTTTGGAATCATGAATGGAACCTTGAGCGAAGGGCGGAACCACGAAGGAGGAACAATAAAGACGGTTTATGGTTTTCATCGCACCGCTTTCAACGGGCAAGTAGTATTCAAGAGGTAGGGAGCGATTCCATAGAATGGGTGACAAGCGTCCCTGTACGATTTTACAAAACCACTTTTCACTGTGCGCCATCGCACGTTATAGTTCGACCCAGGATGCCTAGCGATATCATTGAGCGTCGTTGATCTGGGAAGGGGTCATCGGACTGTCGTCATTTGTTGAAGGTGCGCGATGATTAACACAGGAACGGCGGGCCATCGCACGTTAACGATCAGCATTGGAGGTCGAGCGATATGCATATACGCCGTTGATCTGGAAGCTTACTAATCTAACAGTGATCGGACGCTGGACTTGCGCGAAGTTTACCTATGGTACCATGCGCGTATTTGATTGGCTATTGACTATATTTGTGGGCTCGGGGTCAAAGGTTTACCATATTATTTGAAAGGGTTAAAATGCGAAGGGTTAAATTTAATCCTAAAGTTATGTTCAAAATTGTAAATATATATTTATTTATCAATTTCTTCAAATTGATAAATAAATTAAAAAGAAATCAAAGAGGTACGTAAGGGTGCTAAAGGAAATACCGCTCAGGAATACCATTAGTAATTGAATGGTTTTGACCCATGGTTTTAATAAAGGCAAAAACTATATAAGGTAATGAGAATTATGAAGAATGTGTGCATGAAAAAGGGTTAGTAATAAACGAATCTCTTTTAGAGATATCTATATGAATAAACTTTGATATATCTGAATCTATGGCGCACCTGTGAATATGATGATTGATCAAGATCTTTAAATCAGATGATGATTAATTCCTGGTTCAATCGACTGAAGAAATCATGAATAATGTATAAGGGTTGTGTATGAATAATTCACTCTGAAGTATATTTGTATGGAATGGGTAACAGATTGTTGAATTAAGGATGCACCTTTGAAGAAATTAAATAAATCTGGTGGCCTGCAAGGTATGTTGTGTGGAAGTGGATGAAGCGTGGTCTACAGTGATGCTGAGGGTCGATGGCTTCAGTAAGGGGTTTGTAGCTCCCTTCCAGTGGTATCTGGTAAACGAGAACAGGGGGTTGTAGCTCCCTTCCAATAGTAACTGGTAAACGAGAACAGGGGGTTGTAGCTCCCTTCCAGGAAAGGCTGGTAAATGAGAGAAGGTTGTAGCCTTCTGCAGGTGGGTGCCTGTGTGCTAGTATGAGTCTGCACCATCATAAAATTGTAAGAAGTTTTCTGTATAATAAATATTGAAGACTGAGATTACAGTAGTGGTGGTTTTCTCCCGAATTTGGTTTCCACCTTAAATCTTGGTGTTCATATGTGTTGTTTATGTTTTATGGTTCGTTCTGTTATTTCTGTTCATGCTTAATTCTTATTTGATGCAATGCTCTAAGTAAAGATATAATAAGATATCTGGACATACATGTTGGATGCAATACTGTAACATATGATTTTAAGAGAAAGAAAAGAAAATTGTTTAGCCCTAAATACTGATTCACCCCTCCTCTCAGTATTTTTCCCAACAATTGGTATCAGAGTAGGTCCTTCTGAAATAGCTTAGCTGCTAGAAGGAATATCAATAAATATGAGAAATCAAGATGGAACAACATCTATTAGGCCTCCGCTCTTTAACGGAAACAATTTAATCTTCTGGAAAACAAGGATGAGATCCTATCTTCAGTCTCTGGGAGTAGAGGTATGGGCAATTGTTGAAGGAGGATATCAATATCCAGCTGCAGTACCAATAGATCCTACGGAAAGAAAGAATTATGAAACAAATGCAAAGGTGGACAATTCTCTATTGGGAAGCCTAACTGAATCAGAATTTTTCAAAGTCATGTAGCTGAATACAACAAAGGCAATATGGGACAAAATCATTCTAAGTTATGAAAGTGATGCAAAGGTAAAAAGTGCTAAACTCCAAACTCTCAGAATTCAATATGAGAATCTAAAAATGGATGATGAGGAGAGCATTGCCAAATTATTTTTACGTCTTGTTGATATTGTAAATCGTATGAGAAATATGGGAGAAACAATAACCGAATCTACTTTGGTTGAGAAAGTCTTAAGATCACTAACGACAAAATTTGAGTCAAAAGTTCCT
Organism: Pinus albicaulis; assembly: GCA_034641835.2. Lineage (NCBI taxonomy): Eukaryota > Viridiplantae > Streptophyta > Pinopsida > Pinales > Pinaceae > Pinus > Pinus albicaulis. The sequence continues at coordinate 37,432,646 of CM076575.1, forward strand.
TCTCTTGAAGAAAAGCGGGATCTTCAAAATCTTACTGTGGTGCAACTTCATGGCATACTAACTGCATATGAAATGAGAAGAGGAGGACCATCTGAAGTCAAAGAAGCAGTCTTTAGAACTTCTACAAAAGGGAAGGAAGTACAAAAAACAGAAGGATCAGGATATATCTCTGAAGAAGATGAGATAAACTTAGTAAAGAAATTTCAACTTGGCACAGGACGGTTCAGAGGTAAGCTTCCTTTCAAATGTTTTGATTGTGGAAGATTTGGTCATTATGTTGCTAAGTGTCCTTATAAAGAAACACATAAAAAGGGGAAGGAAGTAGCAAGAAGGAATAAGAATCATTTTAGCACTAGAAAGAGTTACTATACTCATGAAGATAGTGATGGGTTATCTGATAGTGAGGAAGAATGTGAGCAAGATCTTAGACTTCTCATGGCATTTGAAAAAGAATCTAGAGAAGAAAAGGATACTTTTGTGGATGCTCTAGAAGACAGTGATTTTCTTGATGAAAACAATAAACTCAAAATTTTCTTAGAAGAAAGTAAAATAACCATAGAAACTCTGAAAAATCATCTTGAAGAAAAGGAGAAACACAATGAGAAATTAGAGTGTGAAGTAGTAAGTCTAAGAAAATAACTTGAGAAAGTAAAGACTCTGAATCTTAGATTCGCTAAAGGATCTGAAACCTTAGATGAGATTATCAAGGTACAACGTTCTCCTCTTATAAAGACAGGTCTTGGATATATCGAAGAATCTTCTCACGCTTCAGCACCAAATTATCTAAAAGTAGTTACAGCTGGTTTACAACATGCTTCCACTCAGCAAGGGAATAGAGAATCTTTTCAGGTAAAGCATGATCATCTCAATTCAAAGAACACTAACAGGAATGTCTTTCAAAGAAACACCAATCAACAAGTAAATTCATATAGAAGATTTTATGATCGCAGAAATTTCTTCTTCAATGGACAATGTTTCTCATGTCACAATTTTGGTCATAAAGCTATTCAATGTGTTGCATATAAAACCATCATGACAAGAGAAGCAAGAAAGAAAATGATTGATATTGAAACAAAGAAGAATACTTATAACAAATTTTCTCCTCTTCAAAATGAAGTTGAATGTGCTTATTGCAATAACTTTGGCCATGAAGAATCTGAATGCATGAGCAAAGTTTAGCCAAAAGAACATGTTCCTTCAAGCTCCAAAGTATGGAAAAAGAAGGAGTTACAGGTTGAAAATTGTGGCATAGCGTTATTTTCAGAAGATGAAGAAAACCAATGGTACATTGATAGTGGATGCTCAAGACACATGACAGGTGATACAGACAAACTTCTTGCATATAGTGCTCTAGAAAAGGAAAATAATGTTACATTTGGAAATGATACTCCTACGGTCATTAAGGGAAAAGGGTCTATTTTTCTAAAAGAAAAAGTGAAAGCTAATGAAGTCATGTATGTGGATGGATTAAAGCATAACTTGTTAAGTGTAAGTCAAATGTGTGATCAAGGAACTGAAGTTGTCTTTAGTTCAAAATAATGTGTGGTACGTGATCTTGATACAAGTAAAGCAATTATAAAAGGAAAAGGAACTCCAAACAACCTGTATATATTGAAGAACTCCAAAGAACAATGTTATTTGAGTAAATATTCAGAAAATTGGCTATGGCATAGAAGGTTGGGACATCTGAGCTTCTCTCAAATCAACAAATCAAGCAGACTTAAAGCTATTCGTGATCTTCCCAATATTACTCTACCTGGAAATATCATATGCAAATCTTGCCAATTCGGCAAGAAAACCAGGGTACAATTTAATTTCAAGGAAGGATCATCAAGTAAGCCTCTTGAACTTATTCATACTGACATATGTGGACCCATGAGGAAAAAGTCACCACGTGGTGAATAATACTATATCTTATTCATTGATGATTTCTCTAGAATGTGTTGGATTGGGCCGCTTAAACACAAAGATCAAGCATTTGAGAAATTTCAGATCTTCAAAGCACTAGTTGAGAATGAATTAGATCTAAAAATCAAGTGTCTCAGATCTGATCGAGGAGGAGAATATACATCCAATGAATTCCTTGAATTTTGTGAACAACATGGCATAAAAAGATAGTTCTCTATAGCTGGCACTCCACAACAGAATAGCATTGTAGAAAGAATGAACAAAACAGTTCAAAAAATGGCTAGAGCTATGCTTGATGATTCCGGAACACCTGACACATTTTGGGGAGAAGTAGCACATACAGCAGTGAACATTCTCAACAAAGCACATGTTCGTGTAAATAGTGATAAAACTCCATATGAACTATGGTATGGTAATCCTCCCACTATAAAGCATTTTAGAATTTTTGGGAGCAAATGCTTTATCAAGAATAATGATGAAAAACTTGGCAAGTTTGAACCTAGAGCAGATGAAGGAATATTTCTTGGTTACTCCTCTAGGAGTAGGGCATATAAATGTTACAATAAAAGACTTCGGAAAATTGTTGAATGTATTGATGTTGTTATTGATGAGTCTCCTGCAGCTCCAAAAGAAGAAAAGAAAACAACAGATGAAGATGATGATGACACATATCCTTCTACATCAAATAGTAATGATACAAATAGTGAACCCAGTGAAGAACCCGAAGATGATTTGTCTGAAAAGGCTCCATCTAGATATGTTCAAAAGAATCATCCAGAATCTCAAATTTTGGGAGAAAAGGGATTAGGTGTACAAACAAGAAGGACTCTTGTGGGATCTTCTAGCTATCTGGCATTTCTATCCACTATTGAACCACACAATGTCAATCAAGCTAGCAAAGATGAATGTTGGATTCAAGCCATGAATGAAGAGCTTGATCAAATTGGAAAGAATCACACTTGGGAATTAGTACCAAGACCTCATGACAAAAATGTCATTGGAACTAAATGGATATTCAAAAACAAGTTAAATGAGAATGGGGATGTTATAAGAAATAAAGCTAGACTTGTGTGCAAAGGGTATGCTCAACAAGAAGGTATAGACTTTGAAGAAACCTTTTCTCTTGTAGCCAGACTTGAAGCCATAAGAATGTTTCTTGCTTTTTCAAGCTTCCAACAAATCAAAGTTTATCAAATGGATGTTAAATCTGCTTTTCTCAATGGTGATCTAGAAGAAGAAGTTTATATAGAACAACCAGAAGGATTCATTTTGGGAAATGATGAAAAACTTGTTTTTAGACTTAAAAAGGCTCTATATGGTCTCAAACAAGCTCCAAGGGCATGGTACTATCGTCTTGACAATTATCTTCATCAACAAGGATTTTCAAAAGGGTCTGCTGATAGCAACTTATACACAAAAACTGAAAATGACAAACTATTGATTGTGGTTGTATATGTTGATGATATCATTTTTGGAAGTAATAAAGAGTCTATGAGTCAGAAATTTTCTTCTGACATGCAGCAATAATTTGAAATGTCTTTTCTCGGGGAACTAACATTCTTTCTTGGCTTGCAAGTGCAACAAGCAACAGATGGCATATTCTTATCACAAGCAAAATACCTCAAGCAAATCCTGAAGAAGTATGGCATGGAAGACTGCAAAATTTTAAGTACACCAATGATAACCGGATGTAATCTCAGTTCTAATGATGATTCTCCCACGGTGAATCAACCTGAATACATATCTATGATAGGAAGTCTACTTTATCTCACTGGGACAAGACCAGAAATCATGCATGCAGTTGGGATTGTTGGACGATTCCAAGCTAATCCAAAAGAGTATCATCTTCAGGCTGTGAAAATAATATTCAAATATCTACAAGGAACTCAAGACTTTAGACTATGGTATCCAAAGAATGTTGATCTTACTCTTCATGCATACACTGATGCAGATTGGGCTGGAAGTGTTGATGATCGGAAAAGCACTAGTGGTGGTGCATTCTATATGGGGCCCCGGTTAGTATCTTGGTTTAGCAAGAAGCAAATCTCTATTGCCTTATCTACAGCAGAAGAAGAATATGTGGCTGCAGCATCATGTTGCACTCAACTTCTCTGGATGATGCAAACCCTACAAGACTTTCAAATCAAATGCTCACCTCCTATCTCCATTATGTGTGATAATACCAGTGCCATCAGTATCTCAAAGAATCCTGTTATGCATTCCAAGACCAAGCATATTCCCATCAAATATCACTTCTTACGTGAACAAGTGCTGGAACAAAAGGTGAAATTGGAGTATGTTTCCTCCAAAGAACAAGTTGCTGATATATTTACCAAACCTCTACCTAGGGAAGCGTTCGAATATCTCAGACAGAAATTGGGAGTAGTCTCTGCCATGCAGAGGATCAGGTCTACTTAATTACAGAAGATTAAATTGGTTGTGAGGTGCTGTTGGGCATCTCTGAATGCACAGGCTAAGGGGGAGCATTGGTCATATTACGTTTGAAGATGCAGCATGATCTCAGGGGGAGCATGGCATTATCAAAGGATCTTGTTCAAATTCTTTTCCATTGATGTCAAAGGGGGAGGAAAAGCAACAAAGGGATTTTGTAAGGCCATCAGAGGAAGAGTATTGCCATCAATGCCAAAGGGGGAGATTGTTGGAAATGTTGTCATTGATGGCAAAGGAATTGGCAAAGACAGGAGCAACACCTAAACTATCCATAAGGCAAAAGAGATAGAGCAGTAGAGTTGAATTAGGGGTTTAATACAATTTGCAAAGGAGATGACAAAAGGGAGAGCTACTAGGAAGAGACAAGGTAATAGATTGAAGGACAAATTGAATATATGGATTAGATTTGTATGAAGAACTGTGGAATTGTGTTAGGTATGATTAAATCTGGAATATATATGACCTATGTGATCAATTTCATAATGGGCAGAGGATACCTACGGTGCCCGGAGAAGAATGAAATCAGTGTTAGGGATATGCGTATTATATGTATTGACTGATGTAATTCTTGTATGGAATCCCCTGAGCCTCTGTATGAGTCTCTGCGTATGGAGTTAAAAGTGAAACCCTGTTGAGGAATCATGGAGGTAGGATTTGAATTCCAGGATGAGACCTTCTTGTAAAGAAGAACTGGCTTAGTTTGATATTTGCAGTCATGGAACTACTTGGTTGAATACATGAGGGGCTCTCGAGGCATTCAGTGTATCCATTGAAGAACTTAATGGTGATAGGATAGAACTCCGAAATAGAAGGTTGATATGTTATATATATATATATATATATATATATATATATATATATATAATAGCAGAATTGAAGAATGACATTGAATTGTCACGAGTTAATGTTTGTAAGGAAATCCCGTCGGAAGAGAACTACATTTGTTCGTTGATTATTGGAAATCCTACCAAAGATAGACCAGAGTTATAGCGCAAACCCAGACTAACCCTTTGGAATCATGAACGGAACCTTGAGCAAAGGGCAGAACCACAAAGGAGGAACAGTAAAGGCGGTTTATGGTTTTCATCGCACCGCTTTCAACGGGCAAGCGGTATTCAAGAGGTAGGTAGCGATTCCATAGAACGGGCGACACGCGTCCCTGTATGATTTTAAAAAACCACTTTTCACTGTGCGCCATCGCGCGTTATAGTTCGACCCAGGATGCCCAGCGATATCATTGAGTGCCGTTGATCTGGGAAGGGGTCATCGGACGGTCGTCATTTTTTGAAGGTGCGCGATGATTAACACAGGAACGGTGGGCCATCACACGTTAACGATCGACATCGAAGGTCGAGCGATATGCATATACGTCGTTGATATGGAAGCTTACTAATCTAACGGTGATCGGATGATGGACTTGCGCGAAGTTTACCTATGGTACCATGCGCGTATTTGATTGGCTATTGACTATATTTGTGGGCCCGGGGTCAAAGGTTTACCATATTATTTGAAAGGGTTAAAATGCGAAGGGTTAACTTTAATCCTAAAGTTCTGTTCAAAATTGTAAATATATATTTATTTATCAATTTCTTCAAATTGATAAATAAATTAAAAAGAAATAAAAGAGGTACGTAAGGGTGCTAAAGGAAATACTGCTCAGGAATATCATTAGTAATTTAATGGTTTTGACCCATGGTTTTAATAAAGGCGAAAACTATATAAGGTAATGAGGATTATGAAGAATGTGTGCGTGAAAAAGGGTTAATAATAAACGAATCTCTTTTAGAGATATCTGTATGAATAAACTCTAATATATCTAAATCTATGGCGCACCTGTGAATATGATGATTGATCAAGATCTTTAAATCAGATGATGATTAATTCCTGGTTCAGTCAACTGAAGAAATCATGAAGAATATATAAGGGTTTTGTATGAATAATTCACTCTGAAGTATATCTGTATGGAATGGGTAACAGATTTCTGATTTAAGGATGCACCTTTGAAGAAATTAAATAAATCTGGTGGCCTGCAAGGTATGTTGTGTGGAATTGGATGAAGCGTGGTCTGCAGTGATGCTGAGGGTCGATGGCTTCAGTAAGGGGGTTGTAGCTCCCTTCTAGTGGTATCTGGTAAACGAGAACAGGGGGTTGTAGCTCCCTTCCAATAGTAACTGGTAAACAAGAACAGGGGGTTGTAGCTCCCTTCCAGGAAAGGCTGGTAAACGAGAGAAGGTTGTAGCCTTCTGCAGGTGGGTGCCTGCGTGCTGGTATGAGTCTGCACCAACATAAAATTGTAAGAAGTTTTCTCTATAATAAATATTGAAGACTGAGATTACAGCAGTGGTGGTTTTCTACTGAATTGGGTTTCCACCTTAAATCATGGTGTTCATATGTGTTGTTTATGTTTGATGGTTCATTCTGTTATTTCTGTTCATGCTTAATGCTTATCTGATGCAATGCTCTAAGTAAAGATATAATAAGATATTTGGACATACATGTTGGATGTAATACTGTAACATATGGTTTTAAGAGAAAGAAAAGAAAATTTTTCAACCCTAAATACTGATTCACCCCACCTCTCAGTATTTTTCCCAACATCTTCTACAACCTTTATCCATTCCAAGTCAATGTTGGGAGGAGATTTCAATGGATTTTATCACAGGTTTACCTAGGTCCGAAGGAAAGAGTGTCATCATGGTGGTAGTTGATAGACTTACCAAGTATGCACACTTTTGCGCATTATCTCTTCCATTTAAAGCAAGTATAGTTTCTACTACATTTATGGACACAATTCAAAAGCTACATGAAAACCCAAGGGTTATTGTGAGTGACAGAGATCCCATTTTTACTGGAAATTTTTGGACGGAGTTATTTTCTTGTTTGGGTACTCAATTAGCTCATAGCTCATCTTATCATACTCAATATGATGGTCAAAATGAGATAGTAAATAAATGTTTGGAAGAATATCTTCGTTGTTTTGTATCTAATAAACAAACACAATGGGTCAAGTGGTTACCTCTAGCTGAATGGTGGTATAACACTTCCTTCCATACTGCAGCAAAACTGAACCCATTTATGGCACTTTATGGATATCATCCACCATCCATCACATCATCTTTAAGAGAAAATTCGAAGGTTCAAGCAGTGGAAGATCACATCGAGCATCAACAAGAAGTTCTCCAACTCTTAAAGGACAACTTGAATTTGGCACAAAATCGAATGAAACAATAGGCAGATCAACATCGCAGCGAGGGAAGTTTTAATGTGGGAGACTGGGTATTTTTACGGCTACAACCATACAAACAAATGTCCCTCAAGTAAGCTAAGAAGGATAATAAATTATTTCCAAAGTACTATGGTCCTTACAAGGTGTTGCAAAATATTGGTACTATGGCATAAAAATTGGACCTTCCTGCTTCTTCACGAGTGCATCCAATTTTCCATGTTTCATGCTTAAAGAAGGTTATAGGTGAAAATCTTCCAGTTCAAAGAATATTTCCAGAACTTGATGAGGAAGGAAAAATCATATTGGAACCTGAAGTGGTCACAGAAACAAGAACTCGACAGCTGTGGAATCGATCAATTTCAAAGTATCTCATCAAGTGGAAGAACTTACCCACTGAAGATTCTACATGGGAGGATGATAATTTTATACAGAAGCACCTAGAGCTACTCAAGCATTGAGGACAACACTTTTTTGAAGGAGAGGGGCATGTTAGGTCCCTATATTACTAGTATAGTCCCTTATTGTTGTTAGTGTAACCCCCTTATTGATATTATTATACCCTTGTAACCCGCATATTGTTATTATTGTGCCCTTAAATTATTATTTTTAGGTCGGCTAGGATTACATTGTGGTCCCACTAGGATTACATTGTGGCCCCATGGACTCCTATATATAGAAAGGAGGTTTTTTAATTTGAATCATCCAAGAATTTTTCATTCATGTAATGTATTGGAGGTTTCTCGCTCGAAGTGGCTTATTTCTAAGGCATTAATATCTCTTTTCTTCTCTTTTTGGAGCTGGTTTCACAACACTTCACCAGTAAGCGTACGTTGGAACAACCGAAGATGGATAGAGTCCTCGGTAATAGAGTTAGATGAACACCACATGTGGAAAGATTGAACATGATTTGTATGATATTCTCTAGCAAGGCCTTCAAACTTGGGGACGTCGGAAGGGAGCTTAGTTTGCACAGTAGGAAAATTAGTGTCATGGTGTATAGGGTCATTTATCAACTAGTCAAAATCAGGAAGGTTGAGGCCTACCATGAAGGGAAGCAAGGGCGCAGCCAAGGTAGTGTCTGTTGCAGTCCCACTAGTGGTATTCCCAGCATGAGGTCCGGGGTTACCACCAGCATTAGGTCCTTCACCAGACATGGTGAAAGTTACAGGGGGAGAACCAAAGGAGGAATGAGAAGGAGGACCAAATGAACTAGAAGAAGAGTCATAGTGCGGACTCGGTGGGGGAATAACTCGAATCCTATGCGGAGGAGTAAGTCTTCCTGTTTCACTGAAAATTGTCATCCTGACATTCTGATGTGTATGAGCTCATTATCACTCATACTTCCTCCTTTGCAAGTCTAACATATAAATTTCCTCATGTCAAGCCTTGAAAATCAAAGAAAAGTTCCTAAAAATATCCTTAACTTTTCTATCGCACTTTCTCTATATCTTGCCTGCGGTCCCGCACCTAATGTTCATGTCTCCTGCGTACCTAAACACACTTTCTCTGTGTTATGGGTGCGGACCCCTGTAAAGATTAAAAAGGCACAAGTAAACTCAAAAAATCTCACTTTAAGTAAATTCTAGAAGCCTCTAGAAATAATCTTACGGTGGTAGAACCGCTCTTTTGAGGTTCATGTATCCCTTACCTTATGGAGCTAACCCCTTGATGTGAGGAGCTTATCCCTTTGAAGGAGGATTCTATCCCTTCGTAGTTGGAACTGAAACCTCCTCTTTTCCACTATAAAAAGAGGCATTGGGTAGCCTCAAGGAGAGTTCAAGCTTTAGAATTATTTGAGGTTAAGTGTTGTTGGGATTTAGACTCATTTAACTGAGATTTTTGTGAGGAGAGATCACAAACCTCTATCTATCTCGGTTGGAGGAGTGAAGAGCTTATCAGAGTAGAGGAGATTCCTGCTTCGGACCCTGGGAAGGCCTGTCCAACATCAAGGCTAAGGTTGTAATGTTTTCCTTCTTTTAAAGTTAATACAAATGAATTCATTTTTCTCAATAAGCTGTTAGTTAACTGTTTATTTCATGGATTCCTTGATCACCATGACAAGCATGATTTATGATGTTTACTATACAGGTGCTATTTAATGTTTTATTTTTTGTGACTGCAGGTTTACGAAGATAACTCCAAGTGCACGAGAGACAACAACTACTTCGAACAAGCATTGGACCTACGGTAAGTATTTGACACCTCTATAGTGCTTTTTGTAAATCGTATGTTTAGAGAAAGATAGGTTTATTTGGCTGTTTGTTGCTAGATTAACTTTTGGTACTAGGGATATTGATCTTGTCTGCAATATTGATTAATCCACCCAACAAATTGGCGACTCTCCTGGGGAATGAACTTGTTTTTTTTTGTTATCATTTATTTTGATTTGAGGAAAAGTTCTTCCTGGTTTTTGATTGATAGATATCTACCTGGATAGCTTAGGTTTTCTCTGTTTTTGAAAATTTTGAATTCTTTTATGTTTTTCTTTAACTTTTCTGGGGACCGCACTTTGTTCTTTTTCACAGTGCAGGCAGTTTCGCACTTTCCTTGAGTAAACAGTGCAGGACCGCACCTGTTACTTCTGGAAGCCTGCGGACCCTATTAAAATTTTGGAAAAACTCCAAATTTATTTCTTTAGTTTATCTTTATTTTGATTTAGACATTTTAGTATCTACCCAGATTGACATTGTTTCTGTCAAAAGCCTTTTGTGGATGAGTTCCAGCAGTATTTGTGTTTTGATGATTTTCTAGAAGTTTTGCATTTTGGATTGCTTTTCACTTGGTCTTTGTAGTGATTCGAAGCATTGGCAGTTTGAAATACCTTAGATTACATTGGTCTTTTTTCCTTTTTGCTGAGTCTGACCTAATTGTGAAATCCATCCTTTATTGAGAAATAGATCTACTTGTTTCTTAGCAAATCTTCGAAAAAAAACTTTGTTATAGGTTTTGAATTTCATTTTTATAAAAAACATATCTGAGTGTTTTTTATTTGTTTGTTATTCTGGACAAATAGATCCTTATTTTTCTGAAAAACTAAGTAAAACATTCTTCAAAAGATATTAAAGCTTTTATTCAATTAGATTTTTAAAATTTGTAGATCTCAAAATTAGTTTTTGTAGTTTTGAGTGCTTTTAAAATTTGTAGATTTCTTTTGAAGGAAAATTGTTTTTGTAGTTTCAAGTTTTTGAAAGTGAAAGGATTTTGTTGTGAGCTTTGATAATTTATCTCATTTTGAGTTAGTGTTGCAAAGACAAAAATATTTTCTTCCAGTTATTCTTTATGTTCAAAGAAAGAATTGTTTTTTAAAAGAATTGCATTCTCGAACTCTTTCTTTAGCTAGAATTTCATTGAAAGAAAATGAATTGATTATCATTTTTAGGTGCATTTTTAGTGTTTTTGGAAGTCGAGTCTTCACACCATTAAAGTTTCATTTCCGTACCTATTGACTTAATAAACAGCTCATAAAAGTAACGCTTAATTAAAATTCATCTAGTAATATTTTTGTTTCTAGGGCTCTTATCACCAACATAGCTTAGGCTAGTATCTTGGAGTAGAGAGTAATTAACTCTCCAAGATAGTAAAAATAAAAAAGATATAAATATTGTGGTAGGAAATAAATCCAATCGTAATTGGTACAATCTGGGAAGCTTCTCTTAAAGAAGTCAATCACGAGATCATGTCCGAACCTTTGAAACAGCAATTCTGTTTCATTAGGGAAGATAGAAGATTTTGCATGCATTACAAATGGTAAACCTCGGATTAACCATTGTCGAGGAGCCTGGGGTCACTTGTCGGTAAACCTCAGATTAACCATGTCGAGGAGAATTCAAGGGGATTGAGCTTTGTTACTCTGCCCTTGTGCGTGGGATCGGATCGTAGACTGTTCCCCCAGTTGTATTTGTTACTGTTGGTAACCTTAGTGTCCAAAAACTTAAGATTATTTCCTAAGGTGATGGTGAAGGAAAGATCTCACTGTACCTGGAGCAGACGTCGACTAGACTCACTTGGACACTCTGGGTGGTTCTCTTCACATGAGATGGTTTTGTAAAGAAACTTGTGCCAGTCTGTTTCATTAAGCAGGTTGTCGGGGTAACTGTTCCAACCGCCCTTTCTGTATTAAATTTCTACTAAGATGGATTTCATCACCAACTAGTGTTTTTAGTACGGAAAGTTTACTGTTTGTGTGTGGTTTGAACTCTTAGATTTTTAAGCGTGTGATTCAGCTGTTTGTTTCTTTAGAGACTTTAGGTGCTTTTATTGAAATTTTCTTTGTTTGCATGTGATTAGTTAATTTTTAATCGTGGCGGAATTTCCGAGACAATCACGAAGACTTCAAGGGAAACCCCCTGAATATACACCAAGTAAACTTGAAGAGCTACATGCTTTAGTATCATCTAGTAGCGGTAGAATTAGATCAACAGAAATTGGAACTTCATCTATATTTGTTCATCCTAATCATCAAATACCCACAACAGAACATATTTCTGAACCGATTTCAGTTTCTGAAGTTACTGGTAGTATTTCTCCTTCCAGTGAACTAGCTGACGAACCTGAAATTTTTGAACCTGAAACTGAACCTTCTGTTTTGGAAACATCCTCAGGATTTATTATGCCAACTTCTAGTGATCTTGGTTCACCTAGGGTAAGAAATATTATTACTGAAGATCTTCCATCTGCCCTCATTTCTATTGAAGAAATTACTAGTCCAGATGAAGAGTTATCTCTTCCCGAATCCCGTCAGACTTTAAATCTTAGGGAGCGTGAATCTATTTTCTATAGCCCTATTCGAACTGATGCTTGGTATCTATCCTTGAAAAACTTTTTAGAGTGTTAGTCATCAATATTTTTCACTTGTTGGTGATGACTAGTTGTAACAGCCAAGTTTTCTAGCAGCTGATCTAAAAAATTGTCAAATTTGCCAGCTGGAAAACACCCATAATTTTTTTTTTCCCTCCTACATTTTCAATCCACCCATGACGAGATTAAACCTCATTATCAAGCCCTATCTAGCCTCAGCCATACTAGCTTGTCCATCAACTCCAAAGAAAACAATCCAAATCTGTCCAAAGAAGTCTCCCCTAAGTTAGGTAGTGGCGCTTTAGGCATTTCTCCCTTGGAAAACTATCCTAAAGCCAAAGAACCTCTATCTGCTACAGACCAGTCATAACATACCTTCCAATTCTACAAATAAAGTTGGTTACACCCTTAAGTCGCACCACTAACAAGCCCTAAAGTCTCAACAATGCACATGCCCTAGGTCAAACTAATATTAGGTGGTTTTTACAGTGTTTCAATGGATCTTTCAAAAGTAGAAGTGTAACAGCATCCCAGAAGAAAATATTTAGCTCAACATGAGAAGACAACTGCTTCTCATGTGATTTTGAGCCTGGGATGTAGCCACAGGACAGAAAATGTTTCATTAAGCTCCTACAATCACAGTCAAAGAGGGTTGAAGATTGAGAAAACCTCCTTCATTTTATAAGCAGAGGGTTGAATACTGAGAAAACCTCCTTCATTTTATAAGCAGAGGGTTAAAGGCACTGTGATAAGAACCTCCTTCATCTATAAGAAGAGGGCCAGGGACAGTGATTGATTTTAGAATTTTTTTTTTTCACTGACTGAGAGACAAATTTTAGGTACAGTGGAAGAAAATTGAAGGTCTCTGAATAAAAATGATGTTAAAGGCAGAGGCAAAGCAATGATGCTTTTAAAAATTGTTTGCATAAGTTTCACTGCTATTTAAATACAATGTGAAGCTAATAGGTTGATTATCAATGAAGAAGTATTGTTAAGCAGATGGTCAAAGGAGTTAGACAATCTTGGTCTCAAACTGACATTTGCCATCAAGTATAAAGGAAACCACTATTAGTATGTTCATCAAACATTATTCATTGGTTTGAAACAGAGGTTGAAAGGAAACCAGGCATTTTTCAAAGAAGGCCTCCTTCGTAAACAAAGTAAAGGGGCTCACCATTGTTTGAGGATGAAAAGAAATTATTGCATATGGCAAAGATTCCAAAAGGGACTGCTCTCAAAAAGGGTGAAATGAATGAAAAGTCATGTTTCTTGTAGACCTCCTTCACAAAAGAACAAAGGGACATCTTTCCCATGTTCACATTTCAAACCTCAGTTCATCATCCCCTATTTTATCTCCTTAAATTTGAAGACTGGATTATTTTTTCAATCTAAGGTTAGTTAGTGGCTTTGGTGGAGACCTTTTGCAAACAGGATTTTCACTTACAGTTTCAAATGAGTTTTTTCACCCACAGTCAAAAGAGAAGCTCAAACAGCACCTGCCAGCTCAATCAGTTTCACAATGGGCATGACCACCTCCAAAGCATCAGGAGCAGATACTGTCAATTTAAGTTTCAAAAGGGTGAAGCTACCTCCTTACAAAATGTCAAAGAAAACCTCACAGAACACAATGTGTCTTTCTACATGTGTCCTTTTCCAATGAGAAAAACACTAAGTGATGTTGATATTCAAAAGGTGTTGCTCTTTCTATTCATAAAGACCTTTTTCAAACTTATCAAAAGTGACAGCAAATGAGAAACCCAAATACAAGAGGTGGAGAGGGGATATGGAAATTGCAGTTAAGTTTTTCCCCCAATGAAAAAGGCAGTATCATTCAAAAGGCACATCTACAGTCGTTCACGTGGCTCGGAGCAGAATTTCATTCCACAGTACGGATATCAAAAGGGAAACAATGTTTCATTCCTTAGTAAGAAACAGTGAAAGTTTTTAATTCTTAAGAAGGTTGCTTTACTTAAAAAAAGGGTCAGGCCTATGAAGGAAGTGGTTCTTGCCACTATGTCTTTTATTTGCAACAGAAAAGGAGTCTCGTTTATGTTTTAAAAAAAAAGATCCATGAGCTTCATGTTTTCGTTTCAACCCAAAGGTCTTTTCAAACGTTTTCAAACCTTCATAAATCACTTCAAAGGGTTGTTGATTTTTTCAAATATAAGGAGGAGATTGATCGTTGCAAAAGCTATTTTTCAAATTCAAAACACGAGCAATACCCCTCTTAGCTGTTCACTGGATCAAAGGAGGAGTTCTTGAGTGAAAATTTGCAGAATTTAAAGCTTGGAAACTGCGCGGCGCACCTGGAAAAGCGCGCGGTACATTCAGGAGAAATTTTACAAAGAGGCTGTATTGTTGCGCGGCGCGCCTGTAGGCGTCGGTCACAACCGCCCATAATCGACCTGACACCCTGTTTGTTGCGCGACGCTTACCCTTTTGAACGTGCCGCGCATGTTTTAACAAACAAAACGCCTCCAACAAGCTCTAAAAGCTGCTCAAGCTCTTCAACAAAGGCTGTCATCCGTCTTCAAGGTATTTTCATTTACCTCCTTGGTATATTTGAGTTGCTAGATGGTGATGGAAAAAATGAAGCTTTTTGGCATAAATCAAGGTGTGTTGGGGTAAATATTTTAAAGAAGGTTGTTACAGTGGGATGAAAGTGGAGTGGTCATTTTTGTTTCAAAGAGCCTAAAGCTACCCTCAAGACTGTGATAAACCATAAACTCTGTCAGCTATATGTAGTGGAGAAAACAGTGGCAAGGAGGGTTGAGTGTTTGGTTTAAAAATCTGAGATAGTTGTGGCTATGATTGCCCAACATTGACATAGTGAAAGTGGTGTGTTCATATTGATGTCAAAAGGCCTAAAAAACTTCCCTCAAAATAGTGTTAGAAGGTGAAGCAGTTTTTGAAAGGAAAACACAAAGTTCCTAAGTTAAAACAGTGAGCCTAATTTAACAACAGTGGCCATGCATGAATGACTTTGTCACTTTCAAAAGTCTTCTCTATGTGGAGAAAAAGTAAAACCAATGCCTCCTTTGATCCATGAAACAGAATTTAGTGAGTGAAGCTGTTAATTCAATTTGAAGTTGTTTTGTCTAACTGTGTGTGAGAAATAGTGAATACAAGGAGGGTGTTTTGATTGGGAGGAGTGTTTTTCCTCTGTCTAAATACAAGGCTGTCTTGTTTTTTTTATCAAAACATAAAGGATCCTTGTAAACTTACCTAGCCACAGTAACAATTTGACTATGTGCTTGTTATTTTGATAACTATTTGTTGATTGGCATACAAAGGGAGACAAGAAGTGATTTGTAAGGAGAAGAGAATTGATATTAAAGAACCATTTCATACAGCATTTGAGGCATTTTCCTTGGTCAAACAATAACTAACAAAGAGGACAGAGTTGTGTGCTTGAGAAGAACTTTCCACAGGCCATTTGAGGCAGCTTGGTGTTGCAGAGAGCATTCAAAACAAGATGCCTCCCAGGCAGGATAGTAGGAGTGGCTTGCATAAGAGATTTGAGCTTATTTCCACCAAAGAAGTGAATGCCCACCCATCAGTCTTGATCAATTTCCATGAGGTTGGGTGTTTAGATTTTTTTCAAAGAGTGCAAGAGGTGAAGATATTTTCTCCTTTGACACATCTTTGCGCTTTGAGGTTTCAAGACAAGCATTTCCAGTTGGAAGGCCTAAAATTCAAATTCTCTCCAAGGTTCATCTCCAAGGCCACTAAAATCCCTTATATTTGGGAGAAATGGTTTAAACAAAGCCACTCGGACTCAGAAGATTACAAGCCCTTTCTAAAGCCTGAGCACAGAGATTCATGTCCTACCATTTTCCCCTTCTCATATCTTTTGACTAGTTGTGCCCCCCTCATAAAGATCATCATGAAATACTTCACTTGTGAGGGAAGATTCTACCAAGTCTATGCCTATCACATTCGACTTCTCATGCATTTCACTAGGGCCAAATTGCTAAATCTTCCTTTCTTCTTACACAGCAGCATTGAGAAAATGGCCTGCACTATTTAGAAGAAGCCTCCTTCACAGAAAACAACCTGCCTCTTCCATCACTCTCTCATCAAAGTAATCATTATTCATCACCTTGAAAAGAGGGAGGTCTCTTGGGATACTTTCATCACCCATCCAAATTTCTCCACTGTCCCTCCAGTTCATACATCCCCTACACCTCCTACTCACCATCCTTTGCCTTCTTCTAGCAGACCTATTCCCAAAAAGCTCAAGTTTACCACAAAACAAACAAATGAGCCTGAAGAAGGAGAAGAGCATGACCATGATGAGGAAGAAGGACATGAGTAAGAAGAATAAAGTGATGATGAGCAGCAGCAAGGGGATGAAGAAGAAAGTGCTGGTGAGCAGCATCACAGTGAGACAGAACAACAAGGGCATGAAGGTGTTGAACAGGAGTAGTATGAAGGTGATGAACAAGGGCAGCCAAAAGATGATGAATAGGAGTAGCATGAAGGTGATGAACAAGGGCAGCCACAACATGATACACAACAGCTACAACAATATGAGCAGAGGCAGCCTCAGGGTGATGCACAACAGCCTCCTCAAGAGGAACAACAACCTCAAGAAGGAGAGGGGCAGCAGGATAAAAAATTGCAGCACAGTGACGAGGACAACCCTCAAAGGGAAGTGCAAAAGGACAGCCAAGGCATCCATAAAGAACTCCAAGATAGTGGCAAAGATGACGGGCAAAGTGACAAAGGTAAAGATCCCATCGAGCATGTGCTATCTACCTCTCCTAGGCAAGGGGCCATGCTCTCTTCTCCGAAAGTCGCCAAGCCCTGGACAAAAAAGAAAAGGGTGCCTAGATTTGTAACTCCAAATGTGACTAGGGCCCTCTGAAGCAAGGGAAAATTTCCCAAGAAATCCATGGTCGAATTGCCCAAGAGGAAGAGTACTAGAAGAGCCACCCAAAGCAAAGGGAAGGACAAGGAAGAAAGCAGTCATGAACAAGAAAGGGAATTAGACATCATCCAAATCCAAAGTGATGATAGTGATAATGAAGCCCGGATCCTATAAAATATCTTGATCCATAGAGAAAGCCAAATTGATGCCTTGAGGGCTGATCTTCATAGAGCTAGGAACTTCAATCACTTTTTGCAAGTTCAAAACAAGCAGATGAGTGTCCATATGGATGTTTATGAGATGTGGGCAATCAAATAAAAAAAGGAGGCCTCCAAAGCACAAGTGAGGTTGGAAGAACTCATGGGTGAGTTCGATTAAAGTGAAGATGAATATCAGCCTAGGTGAAAGAGGCCAAGAACCATGGGGCTCAAAAAGGCCCTTAAGAAACAAAAGGAAGAAGAAGATGCACTTCTCCAATCTACCCCTCTCACTGCATTGTTCGAACAAGAGATAGAGAACAATCGGGAAGCATGGCTTGAGAGAGTTAATAATCACTTGGAAAATAAATTGGAGAAGGAAAAAAGGGACTTGGACCTTCAACGGAGGATGATTGGGCATTATAAAAAGCTAAATCAGTTTGCACGACAGAAGTTAAAGGCTCCTCAGGAAAAAATCAAGGAGGCTAAAGGGAAGCGCCTGGCACAAAAATTGAGGAAAGACACCTCAAGACTCCAAATTTTTTCCTCTTCTTCACAACATGTTGCTGAAAACCCTTGAGGGTCATGCTCACCAATTTTGGGCGAAAATCGACATATTTTGGTTTTTTGTCATTTTTGGGTTTTTGGCCAAAACTCATGGGCATCGCCATTTCAGTTTGGGACATCATCAAAGGATGAGAATGGTATCATTGGATGCCATATTTTTAGGGGCACATACTCAGTGATTTTCAGAACAATTGAAGATCTTTTGCTCCCCCAAAATGGCGAAAAACACTCGCTTTTTCTACACTCTGCCCCATTTATCAGCAAGGCTTATTTTTTGGGTTTTTACACATAGGCCTATTTTTGGAGGAGTTATAGTGGTTATTTTGGAGAACAATAAATATTTTCCGAAATTAGACACTCAGAGCTTTCCAACGAGCTATCATGAGCCTTATTTCAACATCGGGAAGGCTTCCAAAAGTTGTCGGCAAGTCAGGGGACCTTTTGCTGATGTATTTTTTGAGTATTTTTTGTAAAAATTGAACCTTTCAAAACTGACTTTTCCTCATGTTCATTTAGCTATTTTTTTGCATGATAAGTTATGAAAATTCAATTTATTTCCCTCTTTTAGTTTTTTTTATATATTTTATGAGATATTTTGTGCCTTGGGCTTTTGAAAGCCTCAAGGACAAAATCAGATATTTTGGATAGGCCAATGAGATTGCAAGTTGAACTAAGAGGTTTTCCTCACTTAGGCCTATATATTCCAAAGGCTTTCATTGTTAACAAGGCTTAACTTGATGAATAGAAGCAATATATGGTCATATCAGCATTGGAAGAAATACTTGTCTCATGCTTTTGGATAGTCTCTTGGATGTTCTTGGATGATGAAAGAGGAATATTGTTGGATTCCATGACTTGGTAGAATGGTATAATGTCTCTCTCTATTTTTTTTTCTAGTTTTCATTCATAAATCCATGTTATTTCTTGCTATAGGACAGTAAGAAAAAAAATTGAGACATGCCCTTGGAGGCACCTCAAATTTCCTGTTTCTTCATAGCTTCCATGTTTTCTTCATTCTTAGTCACATTAAAGAATTATTGATTGCTCTTTAATAGCTTAAGAATACTATTTTCTTGTTTCATTCATGGTTTTATTCATGCTAAGTATGATTTATGGTATGCCCTGCTTACTCATGGCTAGCCATAGCTCCATCTGTGAAACTTCTCTTTGATTGATTAGATTGTCATTTGTTGAACCAAGGAGGTCTTGTTTTGATCTTTCCCTTTGCCTAAGACTATGCAATCTTGTTTTCAAAGTGCCCAATAGCTTGAAGTACTGTGTTTAGGCATTCCGACATAGTGATTTGAGTTTTTTGTATGTCTTAAATGTATTTCCCCAAAGTCTGATAGCCATTTCCTAAAGTTAGAGAGTTATATATCTCTATGCATGGCTTGAATGTTTATTTCTATGCATTGATTAGCTTAAAGTTACATTTCTCATGATTAATGGTTTGCCTTACCATGTTTATGTCAGCTATTAAACTATTTGTGCTTGAAATCCTTTGTTATTCACAAACTTGATGTCCATCTTACTCCATTTTGCCCAAAGATCCATTTTACCTCAAATCAAATCGACCCTTCAACAACCTTGTATCACCATCTGATAGCTTTCTTGACATTTTCGACCCCATAGCCCAGTTGATCTGACATATTTTTACCTATCTTATATCTTTGATCAGTTTCATCCCTCACAACCTAAAAACCAAAACCAAAAAACCTACTTCATAACTAGCTTAAAATCAAAACACACTAAGCAAACACATAGATATCCCTTACACAAATAGAGAGAGCCCTCTCTGAGTCCAGGAAGGCTAGGTCCTTGGGCTCCAAAGATTGGTTTGGTGTTACACTGTCATTTGGCTTGCCAATTATCCAAATCACGGGACCCTAACATAATGGAAATCACGGTGGGACATCTGAGTACATGACAGTCTAGCGAACTCTTATAGACTCTTTAGTCCTTCAAACATTAAACTTAGACCATCAGCCTATAGAATCATTTAGAGTAAACTCTTTTTTTCAACATCTTAGCAAAGTGATGAATCAGGTTTAGAACACTCTTATAAACTACACTGTACATCAAAACTCAGAAAACCCCAAAAAACTCCCTTCGATTGGTTTTTGTCAGTACTGGTGGTGGACCATACACATATACCTCAAAACAACTAAAAATCCACCTGGTGACTCCACTAGCCTCCAGTAGGCCTTACTATTTTACTAAGACTCTAGGCTACTATCCGATTGAGCCACCTCATCACCACACTAACATAATGGCAATCACAATGGGACTCTGAGTAACAAACAAACCTAGATTCCCTAAACTTTTCAGCTGCCTTAAGAATACTATCTGATTGAATTATCCCACCATTCACTAACATAATGGTGATCACGGTGGGACTTTGAGTCAAAACATCCTAGGTATCCCTTAGGAACTCTCAAAATCTCAGTCAAACTTAGAAGAGTAGAATCTGGTTGTCTCACCATCCTAGCAAAATGATGACTCAACTGTAGGACACTCTTACAAACCTTCAGGCTACATAAAAACTCAGAAAAACCCCAAAAAACTCCCTTAGATTGGCTTTTCCACTAGTTACTGGTGGTGTACCATAGCTACGTCTTTACAAAAACAAACAAGTTCCACCTGGCGACTCCACTAGCCTCTAGTAGGCCTAAAAACTCCATCAAAGACCAAAAAATTCATAAACCATACCTTTCTGCTAACTCATCCTTCCAAAAACTTAAAAATTAGGGTGGAAACTCTATAATCAGTGACAAACTAAGTATAACTTAGCGATTCAGAAGACCTCACCTAAACATAGGAGATAAGAAGAAGTCTTCTTGCCAAGAGAACCATTAGCTTGTCCATACAGCCTAGCAAACTATTGAAACCAAGTGAATCAATCTTCTTTGCAAGTTTCCATCTCAAATTTTGCTATAAATTTTTTTCCCAAAAGCATCTTTGATAGTGTTGGTAGTGGACCATAGTTCTCATACAAATCCACCTGGTGACTCCACTAGTCCATCCTTTTTGTTTTGACCATCCTTCATATTAGTAAAACCCTAGAGAGGCCATCCATCCAAAACAATCACAAATACCATCCTCTCTAAACTCTAGACCCGAAATCTGGCTTCATTAAGAATCAACACCAGATCTCATCTAGACCCAAATCCCCCTATCATAGTAGATGACCTAGAGAAGATTCTATGGAAAGCTTCTGAAACTGGCAATTTAGCTACCGATAGGTCCAACCGTAAAGCAAGATCAGTACCTGAACATCTCACTGCCTTGCAGGATTCCCCCTTTGACTTAATATCAGCAAAAAACCTTTTTAGAAGAAAGTCACAAAGTAAGATAGACTTTGACGATCTTGAGCCCCTAGATCTGCCACAGAGTCCTAGTAGAGAAGGCTCACCTACCACACCTCCCGACTTTCAGCTTCTCCATCACTTTAGCTCCTACCATCCCAGATATGCTCAAAATCAGATTACTAGTCCAAGTACATCCGCCACACCCATCAAAACCACTACTGTTCAAACCACCTCAACTCATCCCACAAGCCCTTGTTTTGTACATCATCCATTAGCTCCCGTCATGGCAGCCTGGTATGCACCCTTGGTGTTGCCACAACATTTGGCCCCCTTACAAAATGACTATCAATCCAAAATCCTGCACTTTACCGGAATTGAGACTACCACATCTCAACAACATGTAGATAGTATTAGCGATGCCTTTGAATACATGGAAATAGAAGACGAGACCGTCAGAATGAGGATGTTCTCCCAAACCCTAGGCGGAGAACCCAAAAAATGGTTTAAGAGCTTAACTCCAAACAACATCCACAACCTCCCAGAACTCTACCAAACCTTCATAAACAAGTGGGAAATCTGAAATAACCCCATTCAAATCCTATCAAAGTATAACAATCTAAAACGGGAAAATGGGGAAAGTGTCCAGGGATACTGCACTAGGTTCAACAGTGTGTATAACGCCCTCCCACCTCACTTCAAACCCCCACTTGTCTCAGCCTTGGAAAAATTCCCCAAGGGCTTTGACCCAGACATGACTTATCAACTAAGAGATAAGGACCCCCCTACCTTAGAGGAAATGCAAAAAGTGGCTATAAATGCAGAAGCCAACTTAGCAAAAAAGAGAGCCAGGATAAGAGCAGAAAAGGGAGTCACCCACCATGACGAATTTTCCCCTTTGGTTTTTTCCTCAGATCCTAGAATAGATGGACTGGTCAAATCCATGACAAAGATGTGGGAAAAAATGAGTGAAAAAACACCTCTTAAGGACAACCAGCCAAACCCTGAAAACCGAAACTAGAACTTTAGAAGAGACCAGTCTCAAAATAAACCAAGGGGAAAAGACCAACAAATCAGGCCATCCTTCGGTGAGAATTATGTTGATGAGGGTGATAAGGATACTGAACCCATTGATGAAAATCATTTGAACCTCATAGGTTCTAATAGCGAGAGTGAGGTTTACCTCACAGCAGAAGAACAAGAGTTCTTCTCTCTGAATCAGGACGAAACCAACTATGAAGATCCCGAAGATCAGGCCATAGATTTTTAAAATGCCATTATAGAAGCTCACAGGCAGTATAACCTTAGAAGCAGAAAAAACCAAGACAACTCTAAGAAGGGTATCCCTGACACTGCTAAAACCCCTGACACCATCCTTAAACAAGCCATGGATAGCAACAAAATCATGGTCAAGAAAATTGACCAAAACAAATATAAAGCTATTCAAACAAGTCTTGGCTCAGATAATCCTAGTACCTCCACAAAGACTCCCGAGGTGGTTGTGTCAAACAAGGTCCTGAACCAGAGTCAGCAAATTAAGAACATAGAGAAAGTCATGTCCGAAAAAGCTAAAACAAATTTGTCTAAACTACAAACTCCTTTTAGTTTCGAAGGGGAAATTTCCAAAATAAAAATAACCACACCCCTTACTAAGCTAATAACTATAGATAGGTATAGATCTCAAATATTCAAATTTTTTGATATAGGAAATGAGGCAGATACTTTAAATCTAACTGATGACAAACCTGAGCTCTTATTCGACCCCAAAATAGAAGGTAAATACCAAGAAGGAACTGTTTCTCCTTTCTATGTGAGTTTGAACATACGGGACAAGATATTACATAATGCCATGTTAGATTCTGGTGCCTCCCATAGCCTCATGCCTAAAGAAATCATGGAAAACCTAGGACTAGAGGTAACTCAACCTTACAAAAACCTGTACTCCTTTGACTCAAGTCAGGTCAAATGTTTAGGTCTAATAAAGAACCTGGGTTTTGCTTTAACACAACTACCAGCAAAAAACCTAGTCATGGACGTAGTAGTGGCTGATATCCCTCCTAAGTATGGAATGCTACTATCAAGGGCGTGAGCTGCCAAAATACAAGGTAACCTTCAAATGGATATGTCATTCACTACCATCCCAGTTTTCAACCAGACTAGGAGATTATACCGAGAAACTCACACGAAATACATGGTTAGCAACCGGGATAAGCCAAACAACACTCCCATTTATTCCATTCATTCCAATTTAGATTCTTTTATCTTATATAATGAAAGTGATATAAATAAGCAGATGATAGAAAATGAAGAGGTTTTCAAACCATCAAAAACACATTTCCCATTACTGGATGAATAAATTGATGACCAAAGCTCCAAGAAACCTAAAAAACATCCTACTATCATATATGAAAAAGAAGCTCTTTGGAGTATAAGCTTTGACGGTTCTTGTGGAAAAACTGGTTCGGGGGCCGGCATCTGGATACACAATACTAATGAAGGTCATTCTTTCAGATTAGAATTCCAATGTACTAACAAAATTGCAGAATATGAGGCCCTTCTCCTTGGTCTACACATACTTAAGGACTTAGGCGCCAAGAAAGTATCAGCCTAGGGAGATTCGGAACTTGTAATCAGGAAAATCAAAGGTGAATATTCAGCAAAAAACCCAAGACTAAGAGAATACAGGAATGCAACTTTAGACATCCTCAAAACCTTCGAGAAGTATGAACTCACTTATATTCCTAGGATTCAAAATAGCCTAGCAAATGAGCTCGCCTTTGCTGCAAGCAATGGCCAAATACCATGTTTAAGTGAGCAATATAGTACTCAGGTCAAACATCGCCCTACAGTACCAGATAATATTGACCATTGGAAAATATTCAAAGATGATGATCAAATTGATGATTTCTTACAATCTAGGAATGAATTTTAAGTAACCAAAACAGACTTGGAAAATGAAGAAAAGAAATCTGGCCAAAATCAAGACCAAGAGCCAAATCCACCTTCTTGGATAAATCTAAACCTGGTAGACCATTCATATGGAACTAAGATAGGAGAGGACATTGACCAAAGAGAACTCGAAGTCTTACATTGTGAAAATGACACCATACCCAGAGGGCTTGCGCCTTTAGAGGAATTGTTTGATTTTAACGATGTGGCCAAAAAGCCAAAAATGGAATCTACTGAGATCGACATAGAAGAATATAACATAGGAAGCTCAGAAGAACCTAGAAAGATCAAACTATCCAAAACCCTTCCGCCTCACATAAAACATAAGTACATCAAGTTGTTTAAAGAATTTAAAGATGTGTTCGCATGGGGATACCAAGATTTGAAATCATACGACACAAGCATCATTCAACATAAGATCCCCCTCAAAGAAAACCAGAAGCCTTTCAAACAAAAGTTAAGAAGAATAAACCCAGTGTTACTACCCTTGGTTGTAAAGGAAATAAAAAAGATGTATGATGTTGGGATAATAGTGTCCCTCAGGTACTTTAAGTGGGTCTCAAATCTAGTATCAGTTAGAAAAAAGACTGGAGAAATCAGACTCTGTATCGATTTCTGAAACCTAAATAGAGCCTATTTGAAGGACAACTATCCCTTGCCCAAAATGGACCACATACTTCAAAAGGTAGTAGGTGCTAAAAGGATCTCATTACTTGATGGTTTTTCTGGTTATAACGAAGTGCTGGTTTACCCCACTGATCAACACAAAACAACTTTCACCACACGTTGAGGCACTTTCACGTACGTTAAAATGCCCTTTGGATTGAGGAATGTCAGTGCCACATACCAAAGATCCATGGACATAGCCTTCTCAGAAGACATAGGTTATTTCATTATTTCGGAAGAGGGAATAAAAATAGACCCCCAGAGAATTGAAGGCATATTACAAATAAGTCACCCTAGAAACATAAAGGAGCTGCAATCCTTTATCGGAAAGATAAATTTCTTGAGAAGATTCATCGCAAACCTTGCCGAACTCCTGAGAGATATCACAAATATGTTGAAAAAATAGGTTGGGGTTAAATGGACTACAGAAGCCAAAAAATATTTTGAATTAGTTAAAAAGGCCCTAACTGAAACACCAATATTCATAAGCATTGATTTCACCAAATATTTTTACATTTTTTCATTTGCCTCTGAACACACAATAGCTGTTGTGTTGCTGCAAAAAAACACAGCAGGGCAAGAGCAACCCATTGCCTTTTTTAGCAAATCCCTAAGATATGCTCCCTTGAAATATAACATCATGGAAAAATAGGCATTCGCATTGGTAAAAGCACTGAAAAATTTCCGAGTTTACATCTTGCATTATCATGTCATCGCTTTTGTCCCTAATACCGTCGTCAAAGACATATTAAACCAAGATCCCGATGGTAAAAGGGGAAAATGGATCGCTATCATCTTAGAATATGACTTAGAAATCCAACGTACCAAACTGGTTAAAGGACAAGGACTTGCAAGACTAATGGCTAAAACCAACCTCCAAGCTTTAGATATAAATTTTGTTGATGCCTTAGAAGAACAAGAAGAATGCACAGCCCCTCATGTTGAACAAGTGTTTTTAAATTCACCTTGGTATGCAGATATTCTTTATGTATTATTTTATCTAAATGCTCCTCCAACTTTATCAAAGACAAAAGAAAGATTTCTTAAACAAAAGTCTTTAAAGTTTTGCATTATAGATGGTCTTTTGTATTGGAAAAATCCCACTGGTATGCTGCTTACATGTTTGCTTGAGTCTGATGCAGAGAAAATTATGCACGAAATGCATGAAGGAGAATGTGGAGGCCATCTCTACTGGAAAACTACAGTGAACAAAATCCTTAGAGGTGGTTATTATTGGCCTACCTTATTTCTTGACACTCACAAACTAGTTATGACATGCCATAAGTGTCAAATTTTTTATGGCAAGAAAAAGCTTTTACCTTTGCCCTTACACCCCATCATAGTCGAAGGACCTTTCCAGCAATGGGGTCTAGATTTTATTGGGGAAATTCACCCTTCCTCATCCACTCAACATAAGTGGATCCTTACAGCCGCTGATTACTTTACCAAATGGATAGAAGCCATACCTTCCAGGAATGCCACCGATTTAGTCATCATCAAGTTCCTAGAAACCAATATCCTATCTAGATTTGGCTGTCCTAGAAAGATCATTACAGATAACATCGATGCCTTCTCCTCCCAAATAATGGTTGAATTCTGTTACAAATATCACATTTCTTTAGGACATTCCATAGATTATTACCCTCAAGGTAATGGTTTAGCCGAGTCCTCTAACAAAAGCCTAGTCAACATCATAAAAAAACTTCTTGAACAAAATCAAAAGGCATGGCATGGAAAACTAGTACACGCACTATGGGCTGATAGACTAACCACCAAAAAATCCATAGGCATGTCTCCCTACCAACTAGTGTATGGCATAGATGCCATTTTCCCAACATCCTTAGGGCTCCCAGTAATGAAGTTACTGCAAAAAGTTCAAATAGAAGAAAATTACATGCAAAGAAGGGTAAATCAGAATTTCCATTTACAACAAACCAGAGAAGAAGTTTACCAAAAGGCTCAGTTAGCACAAGACAAAATAAAACAGATTTTTGACAGAAGGACTAAGGAAAATGATTTTCAGATTGGGGACAAAGTGCTAAAATTGGATTCTAGAAGAGAATACAAAGGTAAACATGGTAAGTTTGAAAACTTATGGAAGGGGCCTTTCATCATCAGCTCAATTAGCGGAAACAATACCTTTTTCCTACAAGAACTTGATGGGACTGAAACTTTTGGAGGTCCTGTGAATGGCAGGACATTAAAGCATTATTTTTTTCAAGAGCTCCAATTTTAAAACATTTTCAATCATTGTATATACCATTGTTTGAAAAATAGATAAAAAACATAAAATTCAAAAACAATAGAAAAATAGAAAAGAGGGCAGTTTGAAAAATAGAAAGAAGGCCCCATGTTCAAAAAATAGTCGTTCAGAAAGCGCGTAAGCCTAAATGCTGCTACTAGTGCTCAAATTTCTTGTTCAGTTATCTAGCCTAATCATAGCTGAACATGTTTTAAATTTATTTGCTGATAAGTTAGTGAGTGGAAAAGATGGTCAACATTGTGTAAGCTTGACTTATCAAAGAGAGTAGATTAGGAAAGATATTCGTTCCACATGCTCAAAACAGAACCAAAGAGGGAATCTCAGTTGCCTGTCAGATACGACAATGGCATGGAACTATTAACTTCACTAAAGCAATCCACGTCCACATATATTTCTGATCATATTCATGAATGGCGACGTAGAAGGCGTTTGGTGAAAGTTTACATTCTGGATCAAATTTTGGCGGAATGGTTTGTTAAATCATTTTTACCCAAAATCACTGAAGATATAGCTAAGGCTGGAGTTGTTACTGAGGAGCAAGTAATTGCTCAAGCTCAGTACCTTGACCTCGTCTATACGCAGTCAGGTACTTTACATGAAAAAATCCTCGATCTTCCAAAACAAGGTCAAATAATTGCAGCTCCTTCAGGGTCTCATGACGTTGATGGTATGATTGGTACAGTCAATACTAAAAGGAAGAAGAAATCTTCAAAGAATTCTTCTCCTATTATAACTTAACCTGATTCCCCGAAAGGAGAATATTCCCTCGAAATTTCTGCTAACATTCATGTCGTAGAGACATCTACGACCAAATCTAAATCCGGTGGTAAAAAAAAAGGGAAGAATAAAAACAAAAAGAATTCAAAAGAGAAAACTGATAAAAATGAATCTAATGACGAAAAACACAAACCTCGCTATCCTTGTTACATTTGTGACGAGGATCATTTTACTAAGGAATGCCCACATCGAGCAGAGGTTGCGAAATTTGTTAAAGGTTCACAACAACCTGCTATCTTGAAGGATCCTTTTCCAACTCAAGATAGTAAGATGATTGGTTCTACCTCGAATGCCTCAGAAGAACCTATTTTGATGATGTCTAATGTAAGGATTGCGACGCGATCGCAAGATTATGGTACTAAGAATCCTGTTGATGGTAAAGAAGCAGAATCTTCTAGTACAAACACATCAACTTCACCTCCTCCTATTTCTGGTCTGCTACAGATCGAGAAACCAAATCCAGACTTAATAATCAAACCACCTGCTAAAGGTGTTCTTCGTAAATAAGCTTTCAATCCACATGCTAGAGCTACTCAGAATTACAACATTGTTGAAGATTTAGCTATTTCCCCTTCAGCAATGTCGGCTTTGGAAGTGCTACAATCATGCCTAGCACAGCATAAATTACTTTTTTCTGCCATAGGAGCTGTCGATATTCAGGATTCAAACCTTATAATCTTCGATTTAGAGAATAGTACATCTCACCTACCTCACCAAATGGCTTTCCAAATTCCAGTGTTAGTCAAAAACAGATCGATCTTTCGGACTGTGATTGATGACGGAGCTTCAACGTGTATTATGTCGATCCAGTGTTGGAAATTGCTTGGTTCTCCTACACTCAATCAGTCTCTAACAATTCTAAAGGCTTTTGATGGCCGAGGTTTCCACCCTTTCGGTATTTTGTAGGATTTACCCATAGGGGTCGAAGGTAAAACCGTAAATCTAGATGTGGAAGTGGTTGATGCCCCTCTAGATTACAAACTTCTCTTGGGTCGTAGTTGGTCTTATGCTATGAATGTTGTTGTTTCTTTGGTCTTTCGGCTCATAAAATTTCCACATCAAGGAAGGATAATTATAATAGATCAGTTAACTTATTTTTCTTCCGATCCAGCCTCTACAGAAACAATCCAGCACATTGGTAAAGCGGATATCCCTTACAAGGATGTTGGAGTAGGTTTGATTAAAGATTCTAGTTTACTAGGAACTTTTTCCTTTCCACCTCCTAACGTATCACCTTCTATCACAACTATTCATATGATTTCGTCAGATACTGCTATGTTTGATGATCCTTAGATTGTACCTTCCGAATCTGAGTTAGATTCATTTGATGGCATGATGCCTTTAAGTCCATTTGAAATTGCATATCAGGCTGTAGAGTCACTTTCCGACCCTTATTCAACTGAAACTGATCCAATGAATGGGATTCATGAGGAATCACTTTCTATATCTAGTTCAGACACAACAACATTTCCTGATCTTGTTCATACTGATGAGCAAATTCGTGAACTTTTGTATGTTGACAATTTACCATGGGAAGATCTACATCACCGATCTTCGTTTTTACCTGAGCTAGATCATTTTGAAGATGATTTCTCTTCTATTTTTACTGCTGAATATGTCAAAGAACCACAAAATCCATCGTATGTTAGGTAACTTAATTCGTAGTTAAATTTGAAAATATCTTCAATAACTTCAATGATATTTCAATAGTTGTGAACAATTGAAATATTCACATAGGTTGTTAAAGGACAACTCAAATTTATAAAGCCCTATTTCAAGAATTCCGTGACGTGTTTGCCTGGTCTTATGAAGAAATGCCAGGAATTGATCCATCGATCGTGGTTCATGAAATTAAGACTTACCCGGATGCTAAACCTGTTCGTCAACGTTTGGCTGAAAATATATCCTAGCACTTGTCAAGCATTAAAGCAATGAGAAATTATCGGCATGTTTCATTCCTCCAATTCCTTAATCGTATTGGGTATTTAATATTGTTTCGTTTGATCACAATGTATGAACGATACGAGTATGTATCGACTATAGGGATATTAATCGAGCTTGTCCTAAAGACAATTATCCAACCCCCTATATCGATCAAATAATTGATGATTGTGCCGGCAGTGAAATGTATTCCTTTATGGATGGTTTTTCCGGTTACAATCAAATAAACATACTCCCTGTTGATCAGCCAAAAACAACTTTCATTTGTCTGTGGGGGACATTTGCTTATTGCAAACTACCTTTTGGATTGAAGAATGCTGGAGCAACTTTTCAATGGGCTATGTCTTATGCATTTCATGACATTAAGCACATTGTGCATCCTTATCTCGATGATTTACCTGCTCATTCATCGCATAGGGCCGACCATCTCACTCATTTACGAGCTATCTTTATGAGATGTAGGCATTATCGAATTAGGCTGAATCCACACAAATGTGTTTTTTGTGCAGAATCGGGTCGCTTACTGGGATTTGTTGTTTCGAAAGCAGGCATTCACGTTGATCCGTCGAAGGTCGAAGCTATTTTCAATTTACCTCCTCCTTCGACTCTGCGCCAACTCCAAAGTTTGCAGGAGGAAGCAAACTTTTTACGTCGGTTCATTCCTAAATACGTCGAGCTAAGAAAGGGTTTTACCCGGTTGTTGAAACAGAAATTTCCATTCTTTTGGGATGAGATCGCTGATCGATCTTTTGATGCACTTAAACACACGTTGACCCATGCACCATTATTGCATCCTCCCAACTACAACCAGGACTATGTTTTGTACCTCGCTACCTCTCATTCCATAATTGGGATGGTTTTAGTTCAGGAAGACCAATTCAACAATGAACATGTGATTTACTTCTTAGTCAAAATCTACATCTGACTGAGATCAAATACACACATGTGGAGAAATTGGCCTTGGCAGCTGTTCAAGCTGTCCAAAGATTTAGACACTACATCTTATTACGCAAAACCACAGTAATTTCTGACTGTAACCCTATGATGTACATTTTAACCAAAAAATTGCTAGGGGGCAAGTATTCCAAATGGATAGTTATCCTGCAGGAATTTGACTTGGAATTTGAAAAATCCAAGGCAAAGAAATCTTTGGTTTTTGCTGAAATGATGTGTGATTTCCCCTCTACTGATACTGAAACTGTGGCGGAACAGCCCATTGCAGACGAATCCTTGTTTCTTATCAGTACTCTTGATCCATGGTATGGGGATATTATCGTTTATCTCCAAACCCAATATTTTCGGCCTGAAATCCCATGATCACAGTGACGGAAAATACGTTTCCAATCCCAACAATACAATATTATTGGTGATACACTCTATCGTCATGGAGCGGATTCTGTTTTCCAATGCTGTCTTACTCATGAAGAAGCTGAGAAGGTTTTAAATGACTGCCATTCTAGAGAATGTGGCGGTCATATGTCTGGGTATGCCACAGCCCAAAAGATATTGCATGCTGGTTATTTCTGGCCGTTGTTATTCAAAGATTGTATCTATGCAGTCCAAAAATGCCATAAATGTCAACTTTTTTATCGTAAAATGCATGCGCCACCCGCTCCTCTTCACCCTATAGTTGCTGTCGGTCCTTTCACAAAATGGGGTATTGACTTTATTACATGTAACCCTCACTCGGTCGGAAGGCATGCGTATATTATCTTAGCAGTAGATTATTTTACTAAGTGGGCCAAGGTGATGCCTAAATTTTCGGCAGAAGGCAAGACTGCTGCAAATTTCGTATTCAATCACATAATTGCTAGATTTGGTGTTCCTCAAGCCATTGTTACAGATCATGGAAGCCATTTTCGAAATATCATGATGACTGAACTGACAGATCAACTTGGCCTGCGCCACGATAGTTCTACTCCTTATTACCCGCAGGCTAATGGTCTGGTTGAGGCAATCAATAAAGTTTTAGTCACTATGATCAGATGAATTATTGTTATTCATAAGACGAATTGGAATTCCTTGTTATTTTCATCACTTTGGGAATATTGAACCTTAGTAAAAACGTCAACTGGTTTCACTCCTTTTCAACTCGTTTACGGTTTGGAAGTTGTGTTGCCGATTGAATGTGAAATTCTGTCATTGAAATTAGCCAT
Organism: Pinus albicaulis; assembly: GCA_034641835.2. Taxonomy (NCBI): domain Eukaryota; kingdom Viridiplantae; phylum Streptophyta; class Pinopsida; order Pinales; family Pinaceae; genus Pinus; species Pinus albicaulis. Next base: position 37,464,722 of record CM076575.1, read on the forward strand.
AGAATTACTCCCAGCTACGTCTGAAGAGGAGAAACTTTTTTTGTACTTGGCTCAGCTAGATGAGAATCGACGAAATGCTGCAATAGAAAATGAGGCTCATGTCAAACGAATAAAAGCTCAGTATGATAGAAGTGTTACCCCTCGAAATTTTTCAGAATGAGACCTAGTCTTAGTTTATGATCAAGCCAACGATAAGCTAGGAGCCGAAAAATTCGTGCCTATGTGGCATGGTCCTTTCATTGTTAAGCGAAAGTTGGCAAAAGGGGCCTATGAGCTGATAGATTTCGATGGTGTCTCTTTAGATAAACCCAGAAATGGGCTTTATCTAAAAAGATATTATGCTTAAATTTGGTGTGGAGATTTATTAGATTAGATTTATTTACTGCTAGTGTGTCTTAGATTAGAAAAGTGTGCCTAGTTTAGATTGTGATTTTATCACTATTCCTGCTTATCTGAGTTTTACTCTTGATATTGCAGATGTTGACGTCTCTTCAAACCGACATTGGTTTCGCTGATGGTGCTTGTCGTAGTACATGGAACATTTCTTGCACAGCTTGGGTTATTTATTCACCCTCTAACGAGTTAGTATCCATGCATGGGGTAAGCCTTGGTAAAACAACGAATAACATTGCAGAATATAGTGCAGTGATTGAGTTATTATCTGAATCCATATCATTTGGAATTTAGAGTTTGATTTTTAGGTTGGATTCTGAACTTGTTGTATTACAGCTTAACAGGGTTTATGCCATTAGAAATCCAGTGTTACTACGGTTATTTTTAAGAGTTCGTCTCTTGGAACGTGAATTTGATTACATTGAATATCAGCATATTCCAAGACATTTAAATACTTTAGCAGATGCAATTTCTTCTAGTATGATAAATCGACATTTGCAATAATCAAAACAGTAAATTAAACAACATTCATAATATGTACACAGATAGCCGGTAAATAGTGATATGTCATAGTATAGAAGTGTTTTCAAAAAAATATATATCGTCTTCGATCATAGGTTGGAAACACCTTATGATCGGTAAAAGTGGTAATACAAAAGGTCAAAAATATGAGTCTACGACATGATCATCCTATCACTGATGGTGATCACGATAAGAGACCACTGCCCAGACCACCCTACATAGGAACCTCCTAAAAGGTCCCGGGACACCAATCACGTATCTCTATAATCTGAGTGGGATATCATCTATGCCAATCTCTGGAATGTCTAGAGTCAGGCGCTCTAGGTGATTCTCTAAATCAGATAGAATATCTGCTGATTGGCCCTCTGGGGCTAGTGCTGCGGCAGCTAGATGCCTCCTCTTATAAGGTTGGAGATGAGCTAGTCATCGTGGACCCACATCTACATTTAAAACTTTTGGTTATTATTTTCAAGACGATTAAAATAACAAAAAAATTATTAGAACTTAGAAATTGTTGAAAATGGTTCTACCTGATTCATCCCACTATTCCCCTGCTGAGAGAGCCATCTCTCGGTCGCCGCGGAAATCTATCCCGACGTATGGAAAATCCTCTATAACAAAAATTTGGCATTCCAACCAACAGAAATATGAAGAAGGAAATCGAAAAAACTCGACACCCTCAGCAGCATGACGGGCCATCAATGCAACCCAATGAACCATCCTAGGTTCTCGAGGTTGTCCAGCATCAACAAGAATGTTCTGTGGAGCTAACATGGGGATCCTCTCTAGAGCAAAGGTGACTACAATGGATCCATATCCAAATTTATTTAGTTTTATGTTCTTTTCTCTGGTTAGTTGGCCTTTTGCATTGGCCAACATAGCTTTGCACCAGTTGAAAATAGTGCCTCGAAAACAGTCTACAACAATGCGCATTTGGGAACCGGTAGCCACATGCAACGCTGCACTCCCACACAATTTGGTGATAGTAAATGCAATAAATTTTAGCTCGGGACGGATGATAGTTTTTATGTCAATCCGTTTGTCCCTGGGGTCTGCCTGATCATTACAGAACTCTTGTCGAAGACTAGCGACAGTTTGGCCACCTGGCCTAGTCCCAAACAGAGAAATTTGTTTGCCCCTCTTGGACAAACCAGTCAAAAAATAATATCCTCCAGCTCAATTTCGAGCCGGTGGCCACCAATAATGAAACACTGGTCCTGTACGTTCCACCTGTTCACCAGCCATGTTAGGAGGTCTACCTGTGCCCTCATGCCCTAAATGGTCCAAAATTTATACAAACCGCATGCTCTTAATGATTGAATTGTAGGCAAATGGAGAATTGCGGCATCATCTACGTATTCATGCTCACGTTCTCTCCAAATTAGCATCTTGTATATCCTACAATGCATAAAAATATATATTAGAATAATCTAATTTAAAAAAAATTGGGCAGCAATTGAGAATTTGAAATTTGAAATTTAATTGCACGAGGTCCGCACTTTGTTTTCATACACAATGCATAGGAACGCACGAGCACTGTGAGACAAGTGCGGACCCATGACTTTTTTCTATGTAGGAAAAATTTGGGGTCCGCAGGTCCCGCGTGTTGCACCTGTGGACCCTCGCGGGTGATTTTTTAAATATATTTTTCTTTTAAAAATGAAATCTAAAGCCTAAAAATGAAATGTAAATAGATGAAATGGAATATTAGGAGGACGTCGATTACTTGGAGCAGACGGTTCTCGATTTCGTTGGACGGATTTTCCAGAATCTTCATAGGAACTTTTTTACCCAAAAGCTTTTACTTTTCACTCTGAACTCAAATGGTAAAAATGAAGTTAGAAAAGCCCTTTATATAAGTTTTTTCGAATAAATGAATTTTTAATTTTTTTATCTTTCACTTTAAAAAGGTTATTTTTGAAAGCATTTTTATTTATCTCAAACAGGTATGTGTAATGTTTCAAGTTTTTGTGCAGAAATTGGATTTTTCAGGAAAATTGATCATTTTCAACGAAGAGCATACTTTTATCACTTTTTCGGACTCTTTCAAAAAATTTATGAAAAAGCGAAACATTGGAGTCCTCTTTTAAGCCCTTTTTAGACTTTCTAAACATGAAAATATTGCCGAGCACTTGATTATTCGAAATCGTTAAAATAAATGAATGATCGTCCCTTCAGTATAAGTTTACCCCTTTTACGGACTGAAATGGACTATTTACGAAAAAGGTATACATTGACTAATTATGGTCAATAGAGTTCTCTCCCGCATTATTTTATCCTTTTTTGGGCTCGAGAGACTAAATTTACGAAAAATTACCCCCATGGAGTCTTCTTAAGTTTTTTCTTCTGACTCCCTAAAATTAAAAAAACGTCGAGTTTCTCCTATACTGGACTCGTTAAAACTTAACAGTAAAGGACCTGTTCAATTTTAAATAGGAACGAACCACTCCTTCTTAGGGTTCGAATCTTAAACTAAGTTGGACTCATCTGAAGGATGAGCTTATAAGCAAGCAAATTTATCCTCCTCAAGCTTGTAAAAAAAAAATAGGTACTTGCCAGAAATGGTGGGGGAAAAGAGAGAAAAATGGACTTGTTTGTTGTATTTTGATTTTTCGAAAAGTCAGTTAACCACTCTTGAACACGACACTTTTTTTCCACCTGGGTTGGGAAATCCTTTGCCTAACAGTTAATAAAACCACATTGAAAGTTTTTAACCGGTTTCTGGGTATTAGCTTTGGGTCAATTGTCACCAAGCCATCTGCAGTGTCGTTATGTGTTCAAGAGGACAGTTCAAATAAACCATTCATCTGGAAAATATCTGTCATCCATTTTGACCATCCTTGAGTCAGTCCTTGCCAATATATTTCTTCAAAATTTGATCTATGATTTCGTGTTATGGGCTTGTCGATGACGGATCACTTTCTATCGACGACAGCTCATTATCTAGGAATTTGATCTAGAAATCGTTAGTACCTTGAAATCTACATGCCTTAATGGCAGGTTTCTCGCCTTCGACGACAGGTTGCATCATTGACCTTCGATCGAACGATTTCGTGACATGTTCAACTTCAGCTCATTCATTCACATTTAATGGATTGTACTAAGTACTTTGAGAGCCATTGACATTACTGGTGGTTACTCTCACACTTGTTAACATTCCACATCATTGGCTGGTAATCAAGTGGTTTCTACCATGTTCGACTTCGACACATTCATTCACATGGATAGAATCATACTAGTTCGAGATGCAGAAATCAAGACCCTGGATCTAGTTTCTACCATCCAGGCTGCGAGGAATTTTGTTATCATTTATATAGTGGACTATTCATAAACAGATGGCTACGTCCATACTGTGTCTACACATGTCTATATTGTGATGTATTCAAAATCATTCCTGTATCAAAATAGTTTGAATCAGCTTCTAGTTAGTTTTGATCTGAGTATGGGAATGCCTACCTCAGTGATTATATGTATACATATATATTTTGCATTGAATTTTTTTATAGGTTCCGACTGGGGTGTCTACAGGATGATCCTTGAAATGATAAAGTACTGCACTCTTCATATATGACAAACTTCAGCTTCATCTATTCCAGACTTTGCACTTTAGGGGGCAATCTGTTGCACTGAAAATTGTCATCCTGACATTTTGCTATGTGTATGAGCTCATTATCACTCATACTTCCTCCTTTGCAAGTCTAACATATCAAGTTCCTCATGTCAAGCCTTGAAAATCAGAGAAAAGTTCCTAAAATTATCCTTAACTTTGGTATCGCACTTTCTCTGTATCTTGCCTACGGTCCCACACCTAATGTTCATGTCTCCTGTGTACCTGAATGCACTTTCTCTATGTTATGGGTGCAGACCCCTGTAAAGATTAAAAAGCCACAAGTAAACTCAAAAAATATCACTTTAAGTAAATTCTAGAAGCCTCTAAAAATAATCTTGCAGTGGCAGAACCGCTCTTTTGAGGTTCATGTATCCCTTACCTTATGGAGCTAACCCCTTGATGTGAGGAGCTTATCCCTTTGAAGGAGGATTCTATCCCTTCATATTTGGAACTGAAACCTCCTCATTTCTACTATAAAAAGAGGCATTGGGTAGCCTCAAGGAGAGTTCAAGCTTTAGAATTATTTGAGGTTAAGTGCTGTTGGGATTTAGACTCATTTAACTGAGATTTTTGTGAGGAGAGATCACATACCTCTATCTGTCTCGGTTGGAGGAGTGCAGAGCTTATCAGAGTAGATGAGATTCCTGCTTCGGACCCTGGGAAGGCCTGTCCAACATCAAGGTTAAGGTTGTAAGGTTTTCCTTCTTTTAAAGTTAATACAAATGAATTCATTTTTCTCAATAAGTTGTTAGTTAACTGTTTATTTCATGGATTCCTTGATCACCATGATAAGCATGATTTATGATGTTTACTATACAGGTGCTATTTAATGTTTGCTTGTTTGTGACTGTAGGTTTACGAAGATGACTCCTTCAAGTGCACGAGAGACAACAACTACTTCGAACAACCATTGGACCTATGGTAAGTCTTTGACACCTCTATAGTGATTTTTTTAAATCGTATATGTTTAGAGAAATATAGGTTTATTTGGCTGTTTGTTGCTAGATTACCTTTTGGTACTAGGGAGATCGATCTTGTCTGCAAGATTGATTAATCCGCCCAACACTTCCTACCAGGAACTGAGGATGAAGGCCAAGAAGTCTCTGTGATAAATGCCTTGGTGGCGCAATGATGATGACACAAACACAACACAAAGGAAAAGGGGACTGACAATGGCAGGGAAGTGCAGGATCAACTGATTACAATGTCGAAACAAGTGCGAAGAGGTGCAGGATCAATTGATTTCAATGTTTTAGAGTCATTGCTTGGCAGTGTTAACCAAGCCCTTTTTCGTTTAGGGTGTGTGTGCAAAGTGTGTAAATTTTAATTTTTAAACCCAGATGTTTTGTAGAGAAAAAGAAAAAGTGTGTTATGTAACTAAAAATAAACCTGCAAATAACAGTATATGAAACTGAAATAACAGTAAATAAATAGTTAATAATACAATAATCTAAACCCAAGGAGGCAAGCCTCTCAACAAGTAGTTTGTAGGCGGGCAAAAAACAAGTCAAAACACACCAAAATAGCCAATAGACCTAAGGTCAGGAGGGACAAGGATCTAAAGGTCAAAATCTGTTGGAAAGTGATGTAGAAAACATCAACAAATCAAAGGAAAGATTTTTGTAAATGAGGTGGTGAAAGGCTATGTCCTAGAGGGAAACAGAGGTGACCCTAGAGGAAAAACCCAAACAAAACTAAATGAGGTGTTGTGAATGGATAAAAAGCCAATCTGAAGTGGATCTGAAGGTGAGGTATCAAATCTGAAAAATGGTTGAAGACTCTGAAAATTCAGACAACCTGCAACAGCAAAAACTCTTCCACAAAAAGTGGAGGGTACTGAAGCCCTAGGGGGCTAGGTTCCCACATAGTTGAGAAAAACAGAGCAAGTACAGGTCTAAAACGGGCGGAGACGGAGGTCAGATAACCCTAAACAGAGGCTCAAACAAACCCAGAAAGCTTTCAGAAAAATCCTTGCAAAAACTCTAGGTCACAGTTTCTAACTTGTTTCTTGCTGAGGTCGCATTTTTTGGGCAGATTCCCACTTCCTGAAGCTCCTGGTCACAGGTTTTGGGCCAAAAAGTGCGACCTGCACTTGCAGCACTTTCGGCAGCAGATTTTAGAAAAAAGTGCCGTATCAGCTGCGACTGATGTCAGTCACCTGCGCAATAGGTCTGAAAACACACAGAAGTTAGAATTTTATCGTTTTAGGGTTTTATAGGTTAAAAACAGCATCAAGAAAAGAAAAAACAAGAGGTTGAAGGGAAATCCTAGGGTTTGAAGCAGTTGGATATGCAAGGATCAGAAAAACAATAGCGGTCGTAATCGTAAACTCGTGTGGAGTCGCCAATTGTTAGTATGAATCTTAATTCCAAGCGTACGAAAAAATACCACTTTAGCTGTGCATGAAAAACAGCCCTAACAGCAAAGATGGCTGCCAATAGCCTCATATCTGCAGTTAGGTGATCAAGATAAATGTTGCAAAAATCTAGATCTATGCGTCAAAATACATTAAGCAGAAAAAAAACAAGGTTTACTCCATGCATCCAATAGACAAGACAAGAATATGTTGAATGAATTTTGTATTAATGGCACCTGGGAGGAAAACATAGAAGGGTGTTACCAATTCTCCTCAATGGGATGGGTTCTTGTAAGTCCTCAACACTTCAGATCTAAAATTCCTCTCTCTTGATAGTGTAGAAAACCTAGACAAAAATGGTAACAAAATATGACTATGATGGTGGATCAAAGTTGGACCAAAAGTATAGATCTAGAGTGATCTTTAGGCAACAAAAGGTGGTAAATGAATGGGAAAACCCTTCTCTTTATAATAAAATATTAAGTTAGTCTAGATATTGGTGCATAATTAAAATATTATTAACCAAATCAAGATCCAACTTTTATGGAATATTTTATTATATTTGTTGGAGGGAAAAGGTATTTGACTTGGGTCAAATCCCTTTATTTGTAAATAATAAATAAATAAATGATTTATTTATCATTTAAGGAAGTGGTTGAATGATAATCAAATAAATAATGATTTATTTAATTATTTACAAGTGATTTAGTCATATTTAACAAAGAACATTATTTAAATACATGTTTAACACTATTCTAGAAAACAATAAGGATAAATAAAGATCATCAATTAATTTCCTTGTTTTAACAGTTATAATTAGGAATATTAATTAACCGTTATTTAATTCACTTATTCTTGAGGAAGGTCAAACAAATGTAGACTTATTTAATATTTCCCTGTTGGTATTTCTGTTTAGACCATAAACAACTTAATAAAGGTGGTTTACAAAGTTATTTTCATAGTGAAAGCAATTTTACCTAGGATAAAATTGGTCTTACATGGTGCACTTGGGTCCATCTAATGATAATAGGTTAGATGACCAAAAAATGGTGCAACAATATATAATTACACAAAAATAATTAGATAATTATTAAACAATTTAATAAAACAAGTTAAAGAACGTGTTAGAATAAATTTTATAATTCTAATTAATTAATTAAGAAAATAAAATGAAACTATATTAATTTAAACAAAACACTAATATTACCTCTCACATCCAGCAGCTCATCCTGTATGAAGAGGATTTTGGTACACCCTCGCCAATCCAAACCAACATACAAACATGGCACCAGAACGAAGGACTGATCATCAAAACTAGATAGCAACTCTAGTGCATCAGGAGATATCTTGGCGAAAAAGTCAGACTCACCCCTCTTGGGCATCATCTGGCCCCACATCTTCATCTATACGTGCAGCATCAACCTACAAGGTTGCCGAAAAAAATTAGGCCTCGTCTTTGGAAACCTCTCAAAAAATTAAAAAAAATAACTCTGAAGCAAAAGGGAAGGTCAACCTCCCACGTGCCTGAGAACGACATCTATCTAATTTTGTTACAAAAATGATGCAAAAAAATTGTAGACCATCTCACAAGTCATGGTGCATGTAATAAAGAATCAACATAAAAAAAAGCGGGTAACTAATGTGTTTCCCGTCACTGGTATGGTGTGTAATGGTCATCAACAATAGTGAGAGGCACCTCACCTCCTCTGCACCAAATGAAGCAATAGGTAACTAACCACTGGACACCTGAAAATCTGGAGGAGAAAGTATATCGTCGCTAATGTATCTCTGGGAGTACACCAACTGACTCCCTGCTGCATAGCCGACGGGGACATATGAGAACAGGGAAAAATCCAGCTCTCTACTAGATAGGACAATAATAAAATATATTTCCTCCTTAGTGGGCACGTACCACTGGCCATGACTGACCCGGAAAGCCTATTGGTGGGAATTCCACCTGAAGATGAGTTGTGCCAATAACCCATTATGGCCTTCAAGGATGTAGCCTCCTCATAGAACTTGAGGAGGCCTACCTCTCGTAGGAGCAACTGGGTGGTTGTCGTAATAGGGTGAGGGTACATAAGTCTCTCCCTCTCTCGTACCTACCATAGGCGAACCACGTTATATTGGTCCTCCATATGTTCTTGATGTTCCCTTTGTTCTCTCCATTAACGTCACTGAATGATTCACATATTAAATACATTTTTTTATTAAATGAGACACACACACACACACACAGATATATATATATATATATATATATATATATATATATATATATTTGAAAAAAAATAGTCGGTGCGCCCAAAAAAATAGTCATGCACCGATATCGATGTGTCCGTTTTTATCATGCACTGCCCTCGGTGTGCATGGAAATTGTCTGCACACCGCAAAACATAAAATTTACTTTATTTTTTGTTGCATTTATGAAACCATCCACCTCGGGATAGATAGTTAGGTCAATGCACCGCTCAACAATAATTCCTGGTCAACGGTGTGGTCACTTAAACAACTACACCAGTGACTATGTACCAGTGTCGAGAGGGTGATATGTTGACCAAACTATGCACTCGGGGGCGGATATTTCGGTCAGCGCACCGCCCTCTTGACATTAGTACATGGTCAACGGTGTGGTCTTGTAAACGCATGCACCGTTTACTATGTACTGATGTCAGGAGGGCAATGTGTTGACTGATCTATCCGCCTCGAGGCGCATAGTTTGGTCAACGCATCGCCCTCCCGACATTGGTACATAGTCAATGGTGCTATCATTTAAACAACGTCACCGCCATGTCAGGTTTAAAAAAAAACCATGATGCGCATTTTTCAGTACCACACCGGAACCCAGTGTGGTTTCCATTAGCACCGTTCATTGTATGGCCTATAAATTTACAAGCAACACTGTGAACAGTGCAAGCCAAATGGCTCGAGCACACCTCGCAAAAATATATATATATATATATATATATATATATATATATATATATATTAAATGGTAAATTTTAAGGTTTTTTACAAATCTAATCCACTAAAATGTTTGTTTATTGAGAAACAAGTAAAATACCTATACATTTGGGTGTGAGGAGGATATTTGCTGAGGAATTTGAGAAACCAAATTTTCCCACCTTTTTCCAAAATTTGAACTCCACAAGGTGGGAAATGGACGGAAATAGTGTGTGCAATGGGAGCACCGATGGCAGGGCCCATCACACAAGAGAAATTCACACCAATGCTTGAAAACTTTGGAGCACTGAGGAAGTGAAAATGCAATTTTTTTGGCCGGTAATTTTTTTTATTTAACCCTATTTCTGTGCGTGGATTTTTGAGACACACCGGGTGGTGCATGGTTTTTTAATACGCGCCAAGCCTGTTTCTCCGTAGCGCACTGGTTCACTATAATAATTAGATGCATTGGGTGGGTTTGTACGAAGAGCACGGTGTCTCGATGTGCTAATTTTTAGTACGCACCGGTGGGTTTTGGGTTTAATGCACCAGTGTGGTTTATGATGAGAAATATGTTTAGTCAACTTAGTGCTCCTAAATTTCTTTCATTAATTATCAACCAGGGCTAGTAAACGGATGAAGTATGATGCACCATATTTGCTTAAGCAACTTATTTCTTACTTCATTGTGTTTAGGTTTTTATATTATTTTTGGGGTTTTTGTTCTTTAAGTTCTTAAGATGATTAACCTAGGACTATGAAAAGATTTTAAGTTATTCTAATTTGACTCTTAGAAGGAAGAAAAGGAAGTATACTTAAGCTAATCTGACTTTCATGAAATTAATCCTAAAGCTAAGGGTTTAGATTAAGACCTAGTGTTGTGAATCAAAGTGTCTATTTAATTGATTAGTTAATCCTAATCCATGGATCTACTCTATCATTCCAAGGATATAAAACATAAGACAAAGAATGCAAATAAAATCATCTAATATGTGTCTAACTTAGTTCAATTATCCAACTTGCAAAGGGTGACCTTAGTTGAAGAAATAAATGAGCAAGCTAATTACATATGTTTTAAAGTATTAAGAAAACTCTGTAAATAACCCAGAAGTTGCATTTCATTTAATCATTCAACCATCCTTTCTCAATATGTTCAGATAGGTTCCTTTGTGGAGTGGTTTTTTGGAAAGATTATTGCTGCAATCAAATGAGGGTCTTGAGAGTAAAAACATGCAAGAACTAATTAAGATTTAACTAGATGTATAACTGACTTATCAGTATCACTCAAATGTGAAGCTATTAACCTCTTGAGGTGTCTTTGGATAAATCAACTATGCCCCTAGTTATTAGCAAGCAAATGACAGAAAATAAATTCAATTACTGCACACATGAATACATGTAACCATTGATATAGATTTGGTGTATTGGAAATGATTTTATGAATATTGATTTGTTACAGCAGTTGTCACTTATACTCAATGGAAATGGAAAGGCAGAATAGTAAACTAAACAACCATTATTTCTAGCACTTCAATCTTTATCTCAATTGGAAAACAAATCTTCTATATTCTTGAAACTTTTTGAAAGACAAGTCCTCATAGTTTCAATCTATCATTAAACTTAAAAACTAGAAATGAAGCATAAACAAAAAATACTGAACAAGATAAAAGAAATCTGACTAAAAAGCATAATAAAAACCTCCTTTAGAAATAGGGGTCCTCTGCTGCCAAGTTGGTTGACTCCTTAGTTCGTCAAAAGTGTAATCAAACCAGCATCTGATAATTGAACCTCTTTATTGAAACAGAGTTTTTATTTGCAAATCTGAACCGTACTAAAAAATTAACTTAACTTTGGTTCTATGGAACCACTATTTAAAGAGGAAATACATAACTAATTGCGAGCTAAGTTAGCCATAGCTGTCTGTCTTGAATTACAATCAAAATAGGACTATTGGACTCATGATTTTCCTCGAAGAACAAATCAACAGTCTTATTGCTATAGGTAACGTTCTTTGACTTGTAACTTTGACCGTAGGTTTAGGCACCTCCATATGTCGATTTGGATCAAATGAGTATGATAGAATCCATGTTGGAAGGATTATAGAAACACCCATGTATCTTGCTCCCTCATTTGACACCTAGAACTTAGTAAACCATAAAAGTAGTTGTAGAACGCACAGTCAGCTGCAGAACATGCTGTATTCTGTAGCTAATTTGCAAAAACTTATCAAAATAGCAAAATCATGAAAATACAATATGACAATCATTTAAATGTATCATTGAGACAAAAAAATTGCATTCTTATTGATTAGGGTTTATGAACTGATGGAAAAATGGTGAAATGTCATGAAAAATACTGTAAAGAAGAGGGCAATCATGAGGCTCAACATACCCCCACTACAAAATCATTGCATGTCCTCATGCAACTTTGCCAAAATTATGAGTTATTCCTTTTACTACATATGCTCGGATACTTCAGCTAAGACATCCAACCTTATTTTTCTGTTCCTTTTTGAAGTTAATGTCATCCTCGGATTTTTCATGAGAAGTTTGAATTTGAGGTTTATGATTGCTCTATTCAAACTTTTATTCTTCTTCTTGAATTTCTTATTTTCCTTGTGCAATAGCCCTAGCTGCAGAGTAGTATCATCTTGCATTGTCTTTTTCAACTTGATTTGTTCCTTCAAGATCTCATTCTCATTCTGATGTGCCTATTCGATGTCTCTAACTCATAATTATCTTGCTTAAGAGTTTCAATTAGAGGTTCTTGTGGATTGACAGGTGTTTCTTGATTTATTGAGGCACTTATTTCCAGTGACTCCACATAATCATATATTTGCTGCTGAACTGGATCTATACCAGGAGATATTCTATTGGGGCCTTCTTCAAAATGATAAAGAGGAGAATTTTGAGGGCTAAACTCAGGAGAATTAACAATGGGTGATGGAACTTGAGTTTCTTCTTCTATATTTATGAGTTCTGTTTCTTTAGACAATTTCCTCTTCATAGTGCCTCAGAGTCTGGAACTCCTTCTTAGTTTTGGAGGACTTTCATTTCTTTCATTTACATCCTCATTCTCTTTCTTTTTCTTCCCTATGGCCTTAATTTGTTTCCTAATTTCTGTCAGTTCTTCAGAAATTAGTTTTTCATTATCCTTCTGAGGTGAAGTTTTAGGTTTGTCTTCAATAATTACACCAATTTTCTTCCTTTTACTTCTCTTGACATTTTCTTCCTTGGGTGGTGATTCTGGTTGTTCTTGAAAATGATTCCTAAGAAGGAAATCTTCCCAATTGTCTCCTATGCTCCCTAAATAAAATTCAATCAGCATTTTCAATGAGCCATGATGATGCATAGTAGTTTCTATAGATTGGATTCTCTTCTGTACATTTGAAGCCATTCTCCTTAGAATATTGGGCAGAAAGAAAGGTAGGTTGATCTCACCATTTTCTAGAAAATTCATTAATAATATGATGTGATAAACATACATAATTCCATACCTTCCTTCACAAGTTATGAATTTTTGTAGAATCAACAACATATTTCTCCATTTACTTTTCATAGCAGTATTTGGAATTCCCTTTCTAAAGACTGAAATATACATACCTTGGTTTTTAAGTATCACCTTCCATGACTCATTGTGAAATTATTTGTTCTTGAACCACCACTCTCCATGCCTCAGAAGTTCCGTTTCTTCAACCAAGAATGACTCTATTATTGTGAATTTGATGTCTCCTATCTCCACCTCAGTTCCATCAAAAGATCTGGCAAATGATTTGGTAATTTCTTTATGAAAACCATCAAACTTTTCTTAAACTTCAACCATCCAGCTTGTTGTAGTAGCTCTTTAACTTGTGGATATCCCTCCATGTATTTGACCCCCACTGGCTCTGTTCTGACAATCAAACCCATCTTCCTCCTTTGCAGAATGCCTTCAACCTTCTAGATTACCTCTCTGTGGTGTGGAAATGAATTGGTTGAAGAGTAGATGGAGATGAACGAACTGTGGAATTGGTAGAAATGAAATGGACTATGGATTTGATGGATGGTTTATGGTGAGCTGTAGGGAATAAGTAAGTGATACAGTCTTGAAGAGATGTGGACAATTAGGTTACGTCATGATTATGACCGTTAGTCATTAATTAGGGTTTAATGATGGACCGTTGTGGAACGCTATATGAGGGATATGGTCAAGATATATTATAATGAGGATTAATCAATTCAAATGATAGGTTACCAAGGAACATATGATTGTACACATTATACATATTTCATGTTTTAAGTTTTGCTATTAAAATAAATTTCTACACTTTACCTTAGAATTTGACCTTGTTGTTTGTTGTTGCTTGATGTTGTTCCTTAGCTTCTCTTTGTAGCATGGTGTCCTTCAAAACATAATATTTTAGTCCCCTTTTTGCAATTATCATGTAAATGGCTGCAGAATAGGATCATTTTTTCCAAGGATGTACTTTGCTGCAGAATATGATGAGCTGCAGAACAGAGTATATATATATATATATATATATATATATATATATATATATATATATATATATATATATATATATATATATATATATATATATATATATATATATATATATATATATATATATATCTATCATATGAATGGAATGAACATGGAATGAGAATGATATGGATATTAAAAAGAAAGTGAGATGAAGGTGGAATGTAATGAAATGACAGTGGAGTGAGATGAAAAAAATGAGTTTGCAGATTATGGACAAGTGTAGTTTTCACTACTTTATTACAAAAACAAAAATGGAAAATATAGGGTGTCAGAGAGATTTGATTTTCACCCTGTATTTTCTGTATAAGTATGCTAATCATTGATTGGTTTTCATACTTATACATTTTTATTTTTATTTTTATTATTATTATTATTTTTTAACTGATATAGGAAAAATAAAAGCTAAGTTAGTGAAGAAGAAGAATTATTCTTCACTAACTCCATATCAACATTATCTTGAAATTTCTTGACAAACTCTTCTTTTGAAAGTGGTTTATGATATACTTTCAACCTATGACCATTCACAAGAAGAGATACCTTTTCTTCATCTATTGTTCTAATCCTTACTGCTCCATTATCAAATATTTTTTCAATCTCATATGGCCCAAGCCAATGAGTCTGAAACTTTCCTTGAAAATCATTGAATTTTGAGTCAAACAAGAGTGCCCAATCCCCTTATTGAAATTTTTTCTCTTTGATGTACTTGTCATGTCATTTAGTCCTTTGTTGCTGGAATATACTGGTTCTTTGCACTGCATTTTGTCTGATTTCATCTAATTCATTAAGTTGCTCCAGTGTATGCTTTTGTGCTTCTGATAAATCAAGTCCCAATTGGACTGCCATCTTAAAGGTCTGGATCTGAAATTCTATAGGAAATAGGACTTGCTTCCCATAAACAAGTTCATAGGGAGTATGTCATGTTGTGCTCCTCCATGTAGTTCTGTAGGCCCATAAGGCTTCAGGAAGCCTTTTTGCCCAATCTCTTCTATGTATATGAACAGTCTTAGTGAGAATCCCTTTGATCACCTTATTGGTAGATTCCACTTGACCATTTTCTTGTGGATGGTAAGGAGTATATTTCCTATGTTTGATTTTGTAATCTTCTACCATCTTCTGCACCATATTTGATGTAAAATAAGTGCCCTAATATGTTACAATTTCTCTTGGAACACCAAAACGAGTGAAGATATCCTCAAAGAGAAAACTAACTACAGAATTTTCATTAGCAAAAGATAGTGCTTTAGCCTCTACCCATTTAGTGACATAATTAGTGCATACCAAAATATAATTTTTTTGTCTAGATGGAGGAGGTTCAACAAAATCCAAGGCCCATTTTTCAAAAGGTTCAATATGTACCTGGGGTTGTAAAGGAATTTCATTTGAAGGAAAAATTTTCCGTACTCTTTGACAACTATCACACCTTTTGACATATTCTTTAGCATCTTTTAAGATGGCAGGCCAAAAATATCCTAAATGAAAGATTTTATAGGTTGTCCTTTTGTCAGCAAAAAGTCCACCACAAGGTTCATCATGACATGCCTTAAGAATTTCAGGCATTTCATCTTCTCGAACACATCTTCTAATATTGAGATCTGGACCTGTCTTATACAATTCATTAGTGATCCATGAGTATTTTTCACTTATCTCAATGGTTCTTATTTTTTATCTAAAATACATATGTAAAGGTAATTTCCTTGTAACTAAGTAATTATAAATATCTGCAAACCAAGGGGTTCTAGTAGTTACTGCAAAAAGATATTCATCAGGGAATTTATCTTCAACTGGAGTATTATCTTTAATATTTTGAATTCTAGATAGGAAATCAGAAACTGTGTTTTGTTTTCCAGGCCTATCTAGAATAGTGATGTTAAATTCTTGCAAGAGTAATAGCCATCTTGTAACTCTACCATTAGTAACAGATTTGTTCATTAAATATCTAATTATAGAGTGATCTGTATGAACAAAGGTCTCATAACATGTTATGTAATGTCTAAACTTATTGATAGCATGAACAACAACTAAGAATTCCTTTTCAGTTACAGTATAATTCAATCTGGGGGAGTTAAATTCTTACTTGTATAATAGATGACATAAGGGATCAGGTATTTTTTTCCTAACACAACTCCTAGAGCTGTGTCTGAAGCATTTGTTGATATATGAGAAGGTAGTTTCCAGTTAGGCCCTCTTAAGATGGGTGCTTCAGATATTTTTTCTTTTAAGGTTTCAAATGCTAACTGGCGGTCTGGATTCCATTTTAATTCACAGTCCTTGGTGAGTAGTTTGAAGAGTGGGGATGCTATTTTGGTGAAATTTTCAATAAATATTCTGCAATAACCTGTGAAACCTAGAAAAATTCTAACATTCATTTTGCAACTTGGAATTGATAACCTGGAGATGACCTCAACTTTCGATTTATCAACTTTAATTCCTTCTCCTAAGATATGATGTCCCAAAACAATCCCTTCAGTAAACATCATGAAGCATTTCTCATGACTTAGTGAAAGGTTTGCTTCCTTACATATTTTAAGAACCTTTTCCAAGTTTTTTAAAGCCTCCTCAAATGTATTTCCATGAACTGTAAAATAATCCATATATTCTTCTAAACAATCATGTATTAGATCATAGAATATTCCTAGTACTTCCCTTTGGAATATTGTTGGTGCATTGCATAATCCAAAAGGAAGTACTCGGTATGCATAAGTTCCCCAAGGACAAGTGAATGTGGTTTTATCCTGATCTTCAGGTGCAACCTGAATTTGATTATAACCACTGAAACCATCCAAGAATGAGAAATATTTCTTTCCTGCTAATGTATCTAATACCTGATCTATAAAAGGTAAAGGAAAGTGATCTTTAAGAGTAGCTTTATTCAATTCTCTATAATCAATGCAAACCCTCCATTTACCATTTTTATTGGGTACAATCACCAAGGGAGACACCCACTGATTGTCTGAAATTGGATAGATGAAGTATACATTTAACAATTTCTACAGTTCTTCTTTCACAATTTCCCTAAGATTTGGATTCATCCTTCTTTGGGGTTGTCTAATAGGTTTGTAATTTTATTCAATGTAGATATGATGTATACAAGTCTTAGGACTAATCCCTTTCATGTCAGTGTACTCCCATGCATATGCAGATGAATGTTGTTGCAATGTTTTGATTAGCCTTTCTTGTTATAATTTTTCCAAGTTTCTGTTTGTATTCAAGGTTTTCCCTAGAAATATTTCAATTGTAGCGCTACCAAATTCTTCCATAGAGTAAACAAACATATGCCTAGATGAAAAGAACTCAATATTAGATCTTTCTTGAAATTGATCATGTTCATACTTTGGAAATGACTCATAATTTTCTATTGCATTTAAGATTTGCCTATCTTCACTAATATTTGAAATAGTGAAGAGAGGCTGTATGTCTTCTTCATCATCAATCCATTCCTTATCATCTATTTCTGTGATTTTTCTTGCTGGAGGATACAAAGTGAATTTATTAGTTGTATTACAATCAGAAATATACATGTCACTAGATCTACAGCTAATGAAAGCATCAATTGTATCCAACCAAGGTCTTCCTAGTATGAGTGGATGTCCTCCTAGATTGCTCTTAGGGGTTAAGATCATAAAATCAACAGGATATTCCCAAGAATATAGAGATACTGAACTATCTTCCAATACACCATCTGGTTTGATTATAGATCTATCTGCTAATTTTAGTAATGTAGGTGTATAAAGAAGATTAGGAAGCTTGAGTTGTTCCATGGTCTGTTTGCTCATGATGTTTATTGTTTCTCCTAAATCAATCAATGTATTTGGAATTTCAATTCCATTGTATGTGTTTTGACTACTGGACTTCCGGGATCTAAATATTTTTGAATTGCAATATTTCCCATCATGATGTTTGTTGTTTTTCCTACAAGAGGGATTTTTTTGATTTCTCTAATTTTTCTTCCTGGTTTCTTCATACTCAACTCTTTTATTTTTTTTGCTAGGATTGGAATTTCCTTGATGCCTTGTAACAAAGGAATTTTGATGCAAATATTTCTTAATTCATCTAGGAAATCATAATTAGGCAACATAATATGTTTTTCTACACCTTTCTCAATTTGTAGTCTCTCAGGAAAAGGAGGTGCAAAAGTAGATACTGTTGGTTGCTCAATGACAGGAGTTGATTTTATTGATTGTTTTTGCTTTTATTTTTCAAAATTTTGGTTTTGAAGAGTTATTTATTCTTCAAAATGTTTATTGGGATGTAGAGAACCTTCCTCAGAACTTTCTTGTTCTTGAATAATTACAAAAGGTTTCTTCTTTTCTAATATCCTACCAGACCTTGGTTGAACACCATTAAGATTTATAGGAGTAATCATATATGTTGTAAATTGTTGACCTTCTATCATATAGGTATTTTGAGGATTTTTTTTGTTGGGGTTTGGTACTGGTTAGGCAGGTAACTGATTTGGTCTTTGAGGAAATGGAAGTGAGAGTTGTGGATTTTGGTTTTGGGCTGGAGGTTGTTGGTTTTGTTGAAGAATTTTCTGGAGAGGATAATTTGGATATGATGGAGGATATTGATTGTACTGGGAAAATCTTCCATATGGATTTTGCATACTTTGAGCCCAAGGTTGAGATTGATATTGAGATTGGGGCCAAGGTTGCTGCCAAGAATTCCAATTTGGTGGGGGCTGAGTATACATTTGGTTGTTAAACCCTTGAGCTTGTGACCCTTGCCATGGTCTTCTAGAGACAAAACAAAGAGGTTTCGTAGGATTTGTTTATTCTTGGAAAACAACCTTAAGACTAGGAATTGAGGGACAACACTTGGTCTCATGAATTTCAGAAAAAATTGCACATGTTTCTACAATTTTTGCATCAAGAGGACATTCTCTCAAACCATGTTTCTTTCTACATTTTGGACAGAAAATAGCCAAGGCATTAGTTTCAGATTTCTTCTTGTTTTGTAGCTTGAGGGTGTCTACTTGTTCACTAAGACTCCCTAGAATGTCTGTTTTGAATTCATCAAGCATGTTTCCAATTTCTACCCTACTTACCATTCTAGATGTAGATTTGTTCACCCTAGCAAGAGTAAGATCTCTTGGTCCTCGCAAAATTTTTGATTTTCCTCTTGAGAGATTAATGCATAGTTCCCCCATATCAGCTAATGGAAGTTGAGATATGTCTTCTTTCCCCATCATATTAAGGATATCTATCCATTCATCTCTAATTGTTTTCAACAAAAGAGCTTTTAGAGTGTCTTGATCTAGATTTTCCATTTTTTCTCTCTTAATGTTATAATTGAATCTTTCAAGTATATCCTCCAAATTTTCATCCTCCTTTTGCATCATTTTAAACACTTTTCCTTTATGATTAACAAGTATACAATAGTCCAAATACCTTTCTAGGAATTCTCTCTTCATATCATCCCATGACCTAATAGACCTAGTGATTAGAGACTCATGAACCATTTCAGGGCTGCTCCTTTCAATGTTGAAGGAAACAATTTGAGTTTTTGAGCATCTTGTAGATAGTCATAAGTTATGCACAAGAACTCAAATTCAAATAAAAATGTCTTAGGGTCTTCACTTTTTAGCCCATGAAATTTTGGAAGAACAGAAGTGTAGGTTTTAACCCTGAACAGAAATTGTCTACACACGAATATTATAACATAAAATAAACAATAGCGAGAGCATAAAACATAAAACAGATAAACACAGAGATTTTCCCCTGGATCCCAAATCGAGATGACCAACTTGATTTTTCATTATATTCCTTTTAGTGTTACAACACATATATATACATGCCGAAGCATACATGAACCCTAATCCATTAACCCTAGATTAGAACATAACTGTAGTTCCCTTGACCAAATCTACAAACATACCAAGGGCCGAAAACCATCGTACCCCAAAACCATGTGCAAAACCATGCACAAAACCATGGGCGCGGACTACCCACCGGAAATTAAGGACCAAAATTTTTTTGCCAGGGCGCTACCCCGAACCCCAACAGAGGGGGCTACTGCCCCCCCCGTTACACCTAGTGCAAAGGGGGGGGCTATCGCCCCCCCTCTTACCCCCCCGCGCGTGCTTAGTCGTGGAAAGAATATAACACATACCCAACAAGAAGGTGAGATATTTTTCATGGTAGCATTTGTCTCTTCATCTACTATAGGGAATCTAAATGAAATTTCAATTCCTCTTCTACCTCTTCCTCCTTTTGAATTTCCTCTACCTCTCTCTGCATTTCCTATACCTCTTCCTCTATCTCCTCCTCTACCTCTACCTCCCCCAAATAGTAAGTTTTCTCCATTAAATATTTCTCCTTCTCCTTCTCCTCCTTCTTCTCCTCTTCCTGCCATGATAGATTCTTCATAAATAATATAGGGTTCAGTCTGAAGGACTAATTGTTCTTCTGGTTCTTATATCAATGGTATGTTGAAGAAAGGTTTTTCTAACTCTTCTTCACTAGGGATTCCTAATTCCTTAGCTAGAATATATTTCCCTGTAGAAGTGAAAAAGGTTACTCCTTATATTGGAGTCCTAGGATCTTCTTCCTCTAAGATTGCCTCAGTGGATGAAGTGGGAGACCCTCCTAACTGAATATTTTATCTTAAAACTTCTGGAAGTCTATTACTAGTATAGTATGGGATATGAGTTTGAGATGGAGGTGTACTACTTCTTGGTATAGGCGGAGTGAGTGGTGTTGTAGGGATCAAGCTTCTTCCTCTAGATATAAATCTGCCCCTAGAGTCTCTTTCTCTATGCATATCATTGTTTTTTATTTAGATGTAGGGATAAGGATACCTAGTTACACTTCCCTGGAAACAGCGCGAAAATTTTTAGTCAATTTAGTGTTCCTAAATTTCTTTCATTAATTATAAATGAGGGCTAGTAAATTGATGAAGTGTGATTCACCATATGTGTTTAAGCAACCTATTTCTTACTTCGTTGTGTTTATGGTTTTATATTGTTTTTGGGGTTTGATTCTTTAAGTTCTTAATATGATTAACCTAGGACTATGAAAAGATTTTAAGTTAATCTACTTTGACTCTTAGAAGGAAGAAAAGAAAGTATACTTAAGCTAATATGATTTTCATGAAATTAATTCTAAAGCTAAGGGTTTAGATTAAGACCTAGTGTTGTAAATCAAAGTGTCTATTTAATTGATTAGTTAATCCTAATCCATGGATCTACTCTATCATGCCAAGGCTATAAAAAATAAGACAAATAATGCAAATAAAATCATCTAAGATGTTTCTAACTTAGTTCAATGATCCAACTTGTAAAGGGTGACCTTCTTTGAAGAAATAACTGAGCAAGCTAATTACATATGTTTTAAAGTACTAAGAAAATTTTGTAAATAACCCAGAAGTTGCATTACATTTAATCATTCATCCATCCTTTCTCAATATATTCAGATATTTCATTTGTGGAGTGGTTTTTTGGAAAGATTATTGCTGCAATCAAATGAGGGTCTTGAGAGTAAAAGCATGCAAGAACTAATTAAGATTTAACTAGATGTATAACTGACTTATTAGTATCACTCAAATGTGAAGCTATTAACCTCTTGAGGTGAATTTGGATAAAAAACTATGCCCCTAGTTATTAGCAAGCAAATGATACAAAATAAATTCAACTACTGCACACATGAAGACATGTAACCATTAATATAGATTTGGTGTATTGGAAATGATTTTATGAATATTGATTTGTTACAGCAATTGTCAATTATACTCTATGGAAATGGAAAGGCAGAATAGTAAACTAAACAACCATGATCTCCAGCACTTCAATCTTTATCTCAATTGGAAAACATAACTTCTATCTTCTTGAAACGTTTTGGAAGACAAGTTCTCACAGTTGCAATCTATCATTAAACTTAAAAACTGGAAATGAAGCATAAACAAAAATGACTGAACATAATAAAATAAATCTGACTAAAAAGCATAATAAAAACCTCCTTTAGCAATAGGGGCCCTCTGCTGCCAAGTTGGTTGACTCCTTAGTTCGTAAAAAGTGTAATAAAACTAGCATCCGATAATTGAACTTCTTTATTGAAACAGAGTTCTGGAAAGCATAGTTTTTACTTGCAAATATGAACTGTACTAAAAACTTAACTTAACTTCGGTTCTATGGAACCACTATTTAAAGAGGAAATACATAACTAATTGTGAGATAAGTTAGCTAGAGGTGTATGTCTTTAATTATAATCAAAATAGGACTATTGGACTCATGATTTGCCTCGAAGAGCAAATCAGGAGTCCTATTGCTGTAGGTAACATTATTTGACTCGTAACTTTGTTTGTAGGTTTAGGCACCTCCATATGTTGATTTGGATCAAATGAGTAGGATAGAATCCATGTTGGAAGGATTATAGAAACACCCATGTAGCTTGATTCCTCATCTGACACCTGGAACTTAGTGAACCATAAGAGTAGCTGTGGAATGCACAGTTAGCTACAGAATAGGCTGCATTCTGTAGCTAATTTGAAAAAACTTATCAAAATAGGAAAATCATGAAAATACAATATGACAATCATTTAAATGTATCCTTGAGACAAAACCTTGGAATTATTACTGATTAGGGTTTATGAACTGATGGAAAAGTGGTGAAATGTCATGAAAAATACTGTAAAGAAGAGGGTAATCATGAGGCTAAAAAAGGCCCACATCCAAAGAGGATGCCATCAGTAAAGCCTAGCAGCTTGAGATGATTTATACGCAGTCAGGATACATCTACAAAATTCTACCTAATGCCCCACGCTTGCAAACTTATCAAGAATTTCTAGGGGTGTCAAACTCTGCAGATGGACTAATTGGGTCATTGACTCAAGGTTACCTAGGCAGCAGCAGTCAAAACCCAGGTTACACATACAGTTCTACCTAGAACATACCTCAACCCTGTTTTCAAAGTCATCATATGCCTCAGCAAAATTTGACCAATAGAGCACCAGAATATCACCAGGGAGGACCTTATCCTCCGGATCAAGGGACCCAGTACATAGATATAAACACTAACGGAAGAGCTCCCCTCCAACAACCAGGTGTAAACCAGGGACCGCGTTACGCTTAGTCCCCAGCACAACACCCACCTATGTAGACCAATGCACATGTGAAATTTGTGCAGCCATCCCAAAACCAACCACACCAATATAACCAGGAGAACTACCCTCCTAATGTGTTGAAGAAAAAATAAAAAAACATGCCAAAGGGGAATCTTGGACAGGGGGGCAACAACAAGCATCACCCACCGCGATCCCAGGCTGGAGGCAACTCTAACTAGAATCAGAGCTAGGATCCGAGCAATGCCCAACGGCAGAGCAAAAGGCCACCTCTCTGAACAAACCATTCTTGTTCGATATGTGGTGAGTAAGGAAATTATACTCACCACTATCCCGATCTCCCTGAGCTAAAGAAGCTACAGAGTAATCGAGGACAAGGAGGATCTTCCCAACTACCAGCTGTGATGCATAAACCTTTCCCCCATCAAGGGACAATAAGCACTCAGTAGAAAAAACCAGAAGACTCCAGGAAAAGTAGCCATGAAATCTACATGACTGGCGAGGAGATGTTTTTCCAAACAAGGAATCACAATTACGACACCCCACCAGACACCAATACGTTAGTGGAAAGTACCAGTGCACCAACTGCACCTTTGACCATTTCAAAGATGCCTATAGAACCATTACAAAAAATGGAAAAGGGACCCAATAGGCGAGGAGGAAACAACTCCAAAACAACCCATAATTATAGTATCGTGGATGATTTAGCATAATCTCCCGCTTCTTATATGTCAGCTTTGGAAGTACTGCAGTCATGCTAAAAAAAACGGAAAGCCCTAATTTCTGCATTAGGCGTTATCAACCCTACCGATACACGCCTAATGGCTTTTGACTTAGACAAAGCCACCCCCAAGCTTCCTTCCATGGTTGCCTTCCAGATACCAGTGTCAGTCCAGAATATCACAATTCACTGATCTGTCATAAATGAGGGTGCATCCACGTGCATCATGTCTAAAAATGTTTGGCAGAAGTTAGAGTCTCCCAAACTAAAACCCTCAGTCATTACGCTTAGAGCATACGACAATCGTCCATCAACCCCTGTTTGACTCTACCAAAACTTCCCGATCTGCTTAGCTAGAAAGACGGTCCACATAGACATTGAAGTCTTGGACACTCACTTGGACTACATTATACTCCTTGGGTGGAGTTATATGTATGCCATGTTAGCAATAGCCTCCTCCGTCTTCCACATCATGATGTTCCCCCACGAGGACCGCATCATTACTATAGACCAATTGACGCATAGAAAGAAGCGACCCCTAACAAACATTGATGTAATTCTACCCTATGTAGATACATCCTCAGATGATCTCTCACGGTACCAAGAATATGGCCTGGGCCAGTTCAAACCGTCGTCTATTCTAGGGTCATTCCTAGGAGATCCTCCCATAATCCCTGAGTCATCGCCCGATGTCATAGGGCCTTCAGTGTACATGATGTCCACATCAAGCACTGAAGCTAGTCAGGACAAAGAAACAAGTAGTAATAACACTGAGTCATCATCCATGATAGCCTCTCTAGCCTACACCACCTCCCAAACCCCTTTCCTCTACCCCCAGCTGGTTTCGTCTCCCAAAAGGTTTTGGCAACACTAGTATTACGAAACATATCATTGGCAATACTAGTTTGGTACCACATTCCACCTATGGGAACAAGAGCCACCCATGTCACTGCCACAGGATTGAAGCCCCTCAGTCTCGAGGAGGCCCCACCCATCCAAGAAATGGTCGAAACCACCCCTGCAAAGGAAATCCCCATTTCAAAATCGGTGATCATGGCTAAGAAAACCGAGAAAAGAGGAAAGAAGATGGTGTCACCTGCAATACAATGGGAATCACCAATCTGTGCCATATGTGACGTAATAGTTCACCCTACCCATATATGTCTAGAGCTAGACGAATTAAAATGACTCCTTGGCTTTGAGACAGACATCGTGACGCCGCATTCCCATAAAAAGGAACCTACCACCAAAGGTAAAGGCAATGAATTGCGTACCAATCACGCATGTGCTCTCTGCAGCAACTATGGTCACTATACCCATCATTTCCCAGAGGTCTTGTGATATAGGGATGCCTTACATGCCATCGAGCGATCCTATCAAGAGGATCCCTCCACCCAGGCATCCAGAAATGAACCTCATACCATCTTGTACCTACAAGAAGAACGAAGGGCAAAATAAATACCCCAAGTCATGCCCCCTCCTATTATACATTGCACACTATGCAATGAACGTGGTCACTTCCTCGAAGAATGCACAGCCCCGGAACTCATCCACAGATGGTATCCTATAGAACATTTTTACTACGTTGGATTGCAGGAAGCACAATTCACATGTTTGTTATGCGCTGACAATCACCCGCTGGAGAATTATCACTATATCCCCCGATTCGGGCTAGCCCTCTCTAGTTTACGCTCAGCCATAGTCAACCTCTCCCAAGAAGATGGCACAGACTCGGAATCCATGAACAGTTCAACAAACCATGAGGATGTGACAGACATATCCATCCTATTCTTGTCAGCTGAAAAGCGACCAATCAGGGAACCCTTAGTTACCCCCAACTGCTCTTTGCAGAGAAGAACAACATGCATGTTATGCAAAATGCCTAATCATGCGGTCACCACTTGTCCTGATTTAGCAGCATTACGACGTTGGTTCCCTGTCAGGCCACAAAATGAGCACAACGGGACCCCCATATCTAGGCTATTATGCCTAATATATCAAGGAAGTCATTATGAGCGACGCTGCACTTATGATTTGCAACTTCGTCCTACCATTGATATGATTCATACCATAGATAAGAGAGAAGATGACCTCTGTAAGTGGTATAGAACGTACACCTTCGGGTCAACAACCCCACCCCCACATGGGCTTGGTGGGAGAACCAAGACGACACACCAACCAAGCATGACCCAGGCTAAGCCTAGGATAACATGTAGACTATGCGATCTGAATGACCACCGAGTCAATCCGTGTAGAGAACTGAAGCCCCTTGCAAACAATTTTCACATAGTCTCGTCTCTCCCTTAGAAACTTCTCTCTAACTAAGAAAAGATTACATGTACATATTGACGATTTTTTCACACTTTCACCATACGATTAAATGTGTGCACCTCCCTAAGCTAAGAGCGGCAAGAGCAGCATTGAGTCTACACTCCCCCAAAGAGCCAGACGCACCTAAGCCAACAACGTGGAAGTGGAAGCAGAAGACCACCTCTTCTACAATAGATCATTTCCAAGCGTCCACATCCAGGACGTCGAGTAGAATTGGTTCCCATACAATCTACTTTGTTGGCACAGTGATACCATGCACTATCTGCACTGGCCAAAATCACACACCAGAGGTATGCCTACTAATGAAAACATTTAGGCACCTCTACAGTAGGCACAGTTTCCACCCACAGGAAATTGACCATGCTAGTAGGGAACCCAACCTTGCGCTCACGCAAAACCTCCTTCTGAGATGATCAGGTTGTACAAGTAGATCAAAAGCGCACTACCGCACCTCTCATTTGGCCCACCATACCTCCACTAGCATAATCCCATCTACGATACTTTTTCATCTGCTTCATCAACCCCACACATGAGACCAACCAATGGGACCCCCAACCTCAGCAAAACACCTTCCTCACAACATCAGTGAGTGAACACTTTCATGTTTTGGGGTACTCGTCTCTGTGTTTTATACAAACCAAACCCCCTTATTTTATTATTTTGGTAAGTGTAAAAAGAACACAAATGGTGCACTACGTCCCCTCACCCTCTCATCCATATTTTTCTCCCATAGCAGCAACCCCTGAACACCCTTGGTTGGAGTATTACACCCCCACGCACAAGCCACCATGACATTCATAACTAGTTTATACCCACCTGGAAGTCCTATCGACTCCAGGGATTTCCCCATCAGAAATGACTATGACTGTCGCGAAGCTACTTAGTATACTCTGATCTTGAGCCACTGAATCCCCATCATCATTTTTCAGTCACCCCTCGCCAACATGCCTATGTTAAACCCATCACATCCCTGTCCCTATCCCCTGATTTCAGCGACCCCTCATTCGGTTGAGGCTTCCTTTTTGTCGACTTCGACACTTATTTTCCAAAAAGGAAGTGGTACCTTGAATTACCCCTCTCCATAAAAGGGGCATCCTCGGGTGGCACTATGGGAGAAATCATTTCCCATAGATGTCATCGATCCTCCTGACATTCGACTACAACAAAAGCTTTCATGTCAAGATGGTATTGTACCTTACAACTGTTTCTCTTTGATCAAATTCGTCGAAGACCCATGCCTCTATAAGCGTCTCTTTCGGAAATGCTTACACGAGAAGGTCCCAACCAGCACCTATGCGTATAATGCGTATCCATATGCCATACCAAGTTTACGCATATGGGTACCATATTCCACCTATTTTCAAAGAAAAAATGCCCCAGAGGGCGTCAATAGTTGTCGTTAGAAACCACCAGATCACTACCATATCAGTGATATAGACAGAACATATATCTGTCAAATAGATTTGTTTAACTAGCCACAACATCACGAGCATGGGACATGCCCGCCTCATAGAAAATTTGTATATGTATTGTATTATATTTTCTTACATGGGTCCCTTAGGACATGGTCATTCTTGGAACTAGTGCAGGGTGTTTCAAATTCCAAGCTTCATGCAGGCCTTTCTCTCTCTCTACGCACGATATACAGAAAAGAAACTATAATGTATTTCAGGTATATAGTTCTTCCTAGACCTCACACACTAGGGGGCAACTGTTAACAATGGAAAATTGTACGAGTAGAAGATGACATTATTTAATGTCAAATAGAAGGATTTACAGGGCTGAAAGACATTAGAGAATATGGAAAGTATTTAAAAATCTCTAAGGTCTAAGGAAAAATCAAATTTGAGCAAGTCATAAATGCTTTTGCATGCATAATCCTTCGTGAAGAGCACCTTTGCGCGCTTTTTGACCCAATATGCGTGCAAAACTGGGAGTGGCGAAATCTCACTTTCCGGGACCACACAAGCAAACTCCGGGACAATGATTTCACTTGAAGCCACCTATGGACAACCCCCAATGCCTCCTTAGACATCAAGGGAGCATGCAAAGGAATATTTATGGCACACAATGGAATCATCCCCCTCTCTTGGGTCACCATCCACAATGTACCAAGAGAGGGAAGGATGATTTTAATTCTCCTATATAAGGCCACCATGAGATGAAGAAGTTGGGAACACATTGTTATGCTAGCCAGAATTTCCCAACCATTACCAGCAGTGTGTGATATGGAGCTAAAGATAGAGGGGACTCAATTTTTGGCCATCCAACAAGTTCAGTCCACCACAATAAAGAGAGAGGGAGACTTTTCACCGAGGCAAGCTTGGGGTAAAAGCATCCTTGCATTGGGACTTAGAACCCATGTTCTAGGGGCCCTTTGGCAAGAGGGTAAAGTTTCATCCTTATTTCCTACCAGCGCTAAATAAGAGGGGCCAAGAGCCACCATTTGAATTATTTTTTTCATTTTACTCTTTTTAGAGTTTGTGTTTATTTGTTTTAGTTTTAGTTTATATATGCATGTTATTTCTCTATGTAGTATGCTTATGATTCTAGCTTATTCCACTAACTTTCTTGACTCCACTTATTTTTCTGCTTGTTACCAATAACTTAAGTGGGTAGAAAACACCCCTTAAGTTGGTGTGATCT
Organism: Pinus albicaulis; assembly: GCA_034641835.2. Lineage (NCBI taxonomy): Eukaryota > Viridiplantae > Streptophyta > Pinopsida > Pinales > Pinaceae > Pinus > Pinus albicaulis. The sequence goes on from CM076575.1 coordinate 37,493,824, forward strand.
CGTACATACGTGCACCAAACACACTTCAACAAGTGAGATTGCATTTTTTGATTTTTTGATTTTTTCAAATTATATGGAAAATGAAAAATGTTTTTGATTGGAAAAAAAGTATTACAAAATTATGATGATCATGATGTAGATGTAGGAACAGTCAGACCAGAGGGGTACCCAAGGCATAAGCGCTGTAGAGGTGAGGCGGATGCAGAAGACCCTGGCAGGACACTCCATGTAGTACAAAGAAACTTGGAGAGTTTGGCTCGCCAAGTGCCTATCGCCACTATAGAGGACCTACCGGAGGCTATCCAGAGATGGGTGGTATGAGTACCATGAGACTGGTGTGGTTATTCCACCGTGTAGCGACTACCATTGTGTTCTATAGGAACACAAATGTTGGGCAGGGACCTCAAGAGTATATTATAGAAATGATCGGATGACTGTAATATTTTTTGATGATAGACATGATTGGGCATAAGCCCCAATTTTTTAGGACATGATGGTCTAGATTTTGTATATTTTTGAACACTCTGATCTCTATATATATACAATGATTTATACGATGTGATGACTCGAATTTATGATAATGAATTTTGTATTTTATATATTTTTTAAAGTTTTGAAGGATTAATGTGCCAATCAAGTTCTTGATTAGCTAATAAGTTTGCCATCCCATTGTCAGATCGAGGAATATGAATGAATGTTTTCAATTGTAATGATCTTTGTAAAAAACGTACCCTAAAAAACAATAAATGTAAAAATGGGTCTCAGACACGATATGTGTTGTTCAACTGTGAAACCACCAACTCTGAATCCAAGAAAACTACTAACGGATCAACACCCAAAGATATTGCCTCAGAGAGTAGGTTGACCACTGCAGTTTATTCTGCTACATTGTTTGAAGCAGAACCAATGCAGACACCTCTTGAAACTAACAACTGACCGGATGGATAATGGAGTACCCAAGACATGGAATCCAAGTTCTAGGTATGTCTACTAGCACCATAGGCGAAACCAAAGTGACTCATTTCATCTAATATTACCTCCCAAATCAGATCAAATTCATCAAAATCACACCAAAAATCGAAACCCAGATATGCACAAAAAACAAAATATATACAACAAAGCAAGATACTAGGCCTAAACCTAGGCATAATACTTTTTCAAATAGAGCGCATTTCTAGGCTCCGCCAACTTGTTCCCATCAAATTCAACCAAGGCATAGGCTCCTTTCTTCAAGACCCTTTTGACGATAAAGGGGCCATACCACATAGATTTGAACTTGCCTGCCCCTAAGGAATCCTTCTCTTGAGCATAAACCAAGACAAGGTCGCCTTCAAAGAAAACCCTAGGTGAAGTAGTCTACAACTACAATAATGTACTTGTGACCTTTGGCCGAAGGCGGGTTACAAGTAGTATAATCAATACCCCACTTTGTGAAGGGACCCACAGTGAGGACAGGAAAGAGCGGAGCTAGATGAGCGCACATCTTTCGAGTATAAAAATGACATGGATGACACTTTTTGACTGATTCAATACAATCTTTGAAAATAAAAGGCCAAAAATATCCTGCACGGAAGATTTTTTGCACTGTAGAAAGCCCATATAAATGACCACCATTGGCTCCACTATGGCAATCATTCAGCACGACCTCAACTTCTCCAAGAGTTAAGAAACGTCTAAGGATCGAATCGATCCCGCGGCGATATAAAGTATCACCAATAATCAAATAAATTTTGGCTAAGTGACGTAACTTTTGGGGCTTATCTTTCAAAAAAGTTGAGGGAAACTTCACAACTTGGAGATAAACTATGATATCCCCATACCAAGGATCCTGTGAAGAAATGAGAAAAAGATGTTCATCAGGAAATGATTCGTCATAAACAATCTCTTCTCCACAGGGCAACTCAGAAATAAATTCCGTAAAAACTAATTATTTCTTGGACTTGGCAGACATAAACTCAAGATCAAACTCCTGCAAAATCACAATCCATCGACTGTACTTGCCCCCAATCACTCTCCTACTTAGAACAAATTGAAATAGAATGACTGCTGCCAAAACATATGTTTTGTGAAGGAGAATATAATGTCTGAGCCATTGAACAACATGAACAAGTGCCAATTCAAGTTTCTCTATCAGAGAATACCGGAGTTCAGGATCTACCAAGCCTCGACTAAGGTAGTATATAACATGCTCGGAAAGAGCATCATCTTCCTGAACCAAAACCATACCAATGGTAGATTTTGCTGCCGCGCGATACAAGAGGAAATCCCTGATATAATCAGGTGGACTCAGTAAGGAGCAGAAGTCAATGCGTTTTTCAAATCATTGAGCAAACTCATCCCAAAAGAATGGAACTCCTTTATTTAATAATCTCATAAATCCATTTGTAATCTCAGCATAATTTACGATGAATCTCCGCAGGAAATTAGCTTTTCCTTGCACACTTTGAAGTTGAAGAATTAAAGACGGGGGAGGCAATTGAAGTATTGCCTCAACCTTGAAGGGATCTACCTGAATCCCTTCTGTAGACATGATGAATCCCAATAACTGACCGGATGTGACAAAGAAAACACACTTATTAGGGTTCAACCGTATTTTGTAATACCAACATCGTTCAAAAACTTGATGGAGTTGAGAAGGATGATCAATTATCTTGTGAGAATGAGCAGCTAAATCATCCAAATATGCCTCGATAATATGTTTTATGCCATGGAAGGCGTAAGAAATGACCCACTAAAAAGTAGCTCCAGCATTTTTTAGGACAAAAGGAATTTTCTTGTAAGAAAAGGTACCCCAGGGACAACTAAATGCAACCTTATGCTAATCTTCAGGATGGATAGTGATTTGATTATATCCATAGAAACCATCCATGAAGGAGAAAATCTCATTCCCCACACACTCATCGATAATCTGATCTATAAATGGCGTGGGGTAATTATCATTAGGACATGCTTTATTTAGGTCCCAAAAATCGATGCAAACTCGAATCTTTCCTTGTTTCTTGTCCACAGGAACTGGATTTGAAACCCACTTAGTTAAAGGAATGGGGTAAATGAAACCCGCATTAAGCATCTTCTCCACCTCAGCTTTGATAACTGTTTCCTTCCTAGACTTGACCGGATGAAGCTTTTTCCTGATAGGCTTAGCATTTTCATATATCTTAATCTCATGCTGGACAATAGATGGATCTATACTAGGCATTTCCTCATAAGACCAAGAAAATACATCCCGAAATCCTTGAAATAGATTGGTGTAAGTCTGAACTTCTTCAGGGGAAAACTTGGCTCCAGTGAAGATGTTCTCTATGATGTTGGGATCTATGGAGATGTTCACTAGGGTAGTAGCAGAAATAACAACCATGTTCCCTTCAGCAAAAACCTGTGATGGTGCTAAAGGGTTCAGGATTGGGTGAATAGGTCAAGAAGACTGAAAGCTAGGGAAACAGGATTCAACTTATCGCAAGTCTGGGAGAAAGTAGGACCGATGATGCAAATCATCACACGGTCTCTCTACACCAGTAATTACTTCGAGGATAGCCTCTTCAGATGGAGGAGTGGTATCAAGGCAATCATGAACAAAAGATGAACTGAGAGTCCAAGCCGAAGCCACATCTCCATCCAATTCCTCTGGTGAAAGAGAATCTGGAATAGAATCTATAGATTCAACAATAGATCTATAAGCAATCTCAGCTGAAAACATAGGAAATTCCATTCCACCCACTTGACCTTATTCTAATGTGGAGGTAGGAGAAAGTAAGGTCCAAGGATCTAAAAATTAATGAGTTCTGAAGAAATCTCTCCGAATAGGAACCCTAGAGGATGAAATAGCATTGATATGAACTAAAGGAGGCGGAAGATAAAAAGTGCCCATCAAGGATGTATTCATTCCAACCCCTAGATTCTCAACAGGTTGCTTGGTATCCTTCACCAAAGTAATGGTTGAGTTAGAACATGAATTCAGATCTATAGGATAACAATCCAGTTGGTCAACTATGACAATTCTCCCTTCGTGATGGAAACATACAGTTCGAATAATGAGGATGCAATAGCATCCATATCATAGATCCAATTTCGCCCCAACATAAGGTTATAGTCTAAGCTTGCATCGACTATCTCAACTTCGATATTAACAGTTTTTCCCCCAACACATATGGGAAAATATGGAACAATACCATGTGGACTGTGAGAATTACCATCAAATGCAGTCAGAAGAGTCGTTGAAGGGAAAACTGAGGGAGATCCAATAGCCTTCCAGCATGCAAGAGACATTACACACATGGAAGTGCCCTCATCAACAAAAGTTCGAAAGATATTGATTTTTTGATAAGTTGACCTAATATGGAAAGCCATATGATGAGGAAGTCTCTTTTTAAAGGTCGACATGTCAAATGTGATCATCAGAGAATTCTTTGGATCAATAACCCCAATAGCAGTGAGCAATGCACTCCGTTGGGCAGTGAAGACTGGAGCACCTCTAACGTGGACATGGCACAAGGACTTTGAGCTAGATCTTATACAATCAAGTAGTTCTAGGCATCCTTTGCATTAGGATTGATCATCGTATGCTTTATAGACCTTTTCGACATATGAGGTATATGTTAAACTATAGGCCTCTCAATATGGAGTAGCTCAGCACTATTGGGAGCACCCTTAACTTTTGAAGACTCGGCTTCACCATAATCACGAGATCTTGTAGCGATATCTACATGAGCACTCATCATGTATATGTTTGATGGATTTTCCCCTTCCTGGCTACCCCCAGAGGGAGCTCCAGTATTTGGATTCGCGCTAGCAAGTAATTGCTGCCCTTGGGGAAAAGGGTTTGCCAACACAGCCCGAGAACTAGAGGAACCATGTTGAGCTAACAAGCGTTTCGCACCTTGAATTTTAGGGCAGAGGTGCGTAAGATGGTCTCCAGTGCAAAAATTTCATGGAAACTTCACTTTCTTTTTATTATCCGTCTTACCCTCTCTAACATGATCATTGGATTTGTTCGCATTCCCCTTCCCATCCTTGTCCTTTCTCTTGTTATTCCGTCCCTTCTTCTTCCCATTGGATTGTTGATTTCCTTTGGGGTTAGAATTTTGAACATCATTAATTGCCAAGGACTAGGAGGGAGTTGACACTGAAGGCACAACCTAAACAGAAGAAGAAGATTGTATAGCCAACTGCTGAAACTGACTTAACAGGTTAGCTGTACTGCTATCAATTGAACCGATAAGCCCGCCACCATGAAGACCAGGTTTAGTTTTGGCTAAGTCTAATTTGGAGTGAGGAGCAACCAGAAATTTTTTATTAAGGACTCCAGACTTGGAATAAATCAGTTCTAGCTGCTGAGCCCTAAAAATAGCCTGCTCTTTAGAAAATACCCCTGAAAGGGATACATCCTTAGAAATTTCTAGTTGTAAAGATTTAAAAAGCCATTCAAGAAGAAATTTATTCGGGATTTGGGCTTTGATGAGCCTCTTCCTTCTACGCCATTCCTGAATATGATAAAAAATGTGAGTTGCCTTGTCCTGCTGAAAATTGGCTAGGAGGTCAAACCCGGTGTCATAACGGACAGGTAAATGAAAATGATTTAAGAACATCGTAGCCAACTCTCCAAAAGTAGAAAAACTTCCCCTAGTTAACTCTATGTACCATTTTTCCACATTTCCAGTTAGGGTTCGTTGAAATAATCTCAACCTAATCAAGTCATCGATCAGGGAGTTTGATGAACACCATAAATGGAAAGTGGTGACATGATCCGCCAGATCCTCACCAGTCTTACCTTCAAACTTTGGGATGTATGAGGGGAGCTTGGTGGGGGCCGGAGGCCAACCCAAACTATACCAAATAGGGTCGTTAGTCAATTTCTATAGATCTGGCAAGTTTAACGTTGCCAGAAATGACAAGCATGGAGGAGCCTGGGAATTCCATCCATCGTAGGAAGGATTCCCCACATTTTGAAAAGAATAACCTGGATTTGTTGAGGCACCAGGGTTCTAGATATTGTTTGTAGAAAATACTGGGCCATAAGAAAATCCTTGCAACCCAACATTTGGAGAGGGACCCCCTCCCAACATAGAGTTACTATACACAGGAACATTCCCTCCAACCGAGGTATTGAATGAAGAAGAAACCCCTTGGTAAGGGTTCCAAGCATTTGCAAATGGAGAAAAATCCTGAGAAGTACTCGATGAAGGGAAAGTAACATCCCCTTGTTGACCAGCTAAGAACTGACTCCCTGCTCCTAATGATGTAAAAGCAGGGTTCCATCCCAAAAAGACATTAGAGCTTTGACCTCCAGAAAAAGGATTAAAACCTTGATTCTGTGAGGCAAAAGGCATGGATCCTAAGGAAGGGTTTGAATGAGGGATATGACCACTTCCAAAGGGGAACCATTGAAACAAAGATAATCCACTAGCCATAGAAGGTATGGGTGTGGAGACAGCTGAAGCAGCAGAAAATGAGAAAGAAGGAATTCCACTAGTGGGCATTCCATAAGAAAAGGGACAAGATTGAGAAGCATGTGCCTGGGTGTTTCTAGAGCCAAGCACAGCAACATTAGAAGTGATTGTCGATATAGCAATAATTCCTCCTCCCTTAACTAAAAGAGGAGTTTGAACACTTGCAGTGCTCATAGCCGAAACTGTGTTCCCATTCGTGGCCATCGAAAGAAAGGGATATGATGGAAAAGGACTAGCTAGTCTCTAAGACTCGGGCCCTATGTACTGAAGAATGTCAGGACAAATAGTAGGAAGAGGAGATGGAAGAGACTCAAAAGTCTGAGGAACTTCCTCTACTTCAAATTCTTCTGCTGGAAATAAAACTCTAGAGATGAGTGGAGCACTCCTCTCTACACTGACACTAACACCAGAACCACCTACAGAAACAACAAGCCCCAATGGAGGATCCCTCTTCGATGTGTTCAAAACCACCGGGTGAAAATCACCCACCGAATTACTCCTACGCCTTCTTGAAGACAGCTTGGCACTCGCAGGAGAAAACCCACAAAGCCTCCTCGATCGACGAGGTGATCGGTCAACCTCTTTAAGAGATTAATTTTGGACTCAAAAAATATAAGAAGCTAAGCAATATAGGAGCAAAGTGCACACTCTAAAAAGTTCCTAAGATACAGCCAGACAAGTAGCTCTCAAGTATTTCCGCTTCGGGTGATGAAAACCGGACACCAAAATACAAGAAAGCGAAATAATAGGAGCTTCCGAAAATAGTCTGGGGTAATTACCCCCCAGGCCTACTAGCGAAGGTAACAAAAATAGTTACCTTGACCTCCTAATAATATCCTTTGCCGGTGCAACTCCCCAAGCTTCGCAAGGGCACCCTCCAGAAGTACTGATGGAAGTGATGCAACATATATCTCAGGTACCACGGATATTCCCCCCTCCCCGCAGTCACCTGTGTGGTCCCTATGATAGGGAAATAAGGGCACCAATCCATATCGACAGCCGGGCGGAATGGTCTTAGATTAAGATTTAGAAAATAGGAGAGGGTGTATCTCTCTTCTCTACCTGCACTATCCCTCGCGCTTGACTCTCTGGAGGAGATCTTTCATGGTCCACTTAACGGTGTTGGATTTTTCTCTTTAATAAACATTCTATGTTTAATAGTTCAAGCGGCCTTGGAGAGTTAACTCTCCACTCACCTAATCTAAGGCCCTACAACCTAGCTAGTTGGTGTATGATTAATGACAATGATACAAAGACTTCTAGTTGCTTTTAATTATAACACTTGTTTTAAATTGGCTGTTACTTAAGTCAAGGGTATACGAAAGTGAAATTGATGGTGTTTGTTGATGCAGAAGAAATCAATGAAAACCTAGCTAAATGCAAATGCAACAATTTCCTTTCGATGAAAAGAGATCTCTACATGGGTTCTACGAAACTACGTAAGAAAAAACTTTGTTTTTTTTCTTTTCAGTTACTCACATTTCACACAATCCAGAAAACTATGAAAAAAGACTAAAATGCTTCAATGCGCTTCATGCAAACTACCAATGATATGAAAATTTTAAGATGCTAACTCTAAAGAAGAGAAAAAGAGTCTCTAGAAAGACAATGGTTTGATCACTTTTTGACAGAAAAACAAGGCTAGTTCCAAACATAACTCCTATGCATAAAAATGCCAAAATGTACTTGACACAACAAGAGAAATCAAGAGAAGTCTTCTTTCAAAATCCAGCCAAGAACCAAAAAATAGAAACCAATGAAAAAGCTTAAAAATATATTATGAAACCATAAAAACAAACTCAAAGAAAAAGCTACAGAAAACACAAATGTTTTTTGGGATTTTCACTTATAATGAAAGGAAAAAAATATTTCTAGAAGACATGCATAAACTACCCAAGAACCAAAATCAAGCAAAGTGAGTCTCAACAAGGCTTCAAAGTGCTCAAGCCAACTATGCTACTTTCGTGGCAGGACTCAAATGAGCAAGAAGAAACACAAAAATCAAATAATTGATTCGGTACAGTAGCACAATCTTTCAGCGAACAATGGCTCAAAAAACCAAAAAGAGATTCTTCAAGATTCGTAGCAAGGCTAGTCTAGGAAATCAAGAAAACCAAGATAGTCCAAAAGGGAAGAAACCAAAAGCGAAGCAATGCATAGGGCCAAGAAGAGAAAACAAGCAGAGGCTCATTGTTATGAATGGTCAGAACAACCAAGAACTCCAGAAAGAGATCTTGGTGCTATACCCGCAATTGCAATCACACAAAATAGGCAACTTACCAAATGGCTAGGTTTTCAAAAGAAGAAGAGAGAAATGGATATGCAATCACCATAAACATAGTCCATACACCTTAAAGACACCACAGGAATGGTTCACCACAGACATAAAAGACTACAGAGGCTAGAAACTCAAATTATCAAATTTTTCCAGGCATACACGATTTTGCAGTATACAACAAGCATGCATACGTGACTGTAACCAAGGAAACTCACATATACATGGATCCCTTTGGAAAATATAGGAGGTATACGCGACTGTGCAGAGACCAAGTTGCGTATGGAAACAAAAAGGAAAAAAGAAAAAGTCAAGCCTGATCAAGAGACCAGGTCTTCTGTTTGATTGAAAAAAGACTTACTAACTGTAAAAGGTGATAAACCTGTCAGGGAACCTACAAGACAGATAAAACAACCTAAACTAGGAATTACACGAAGGTAATCCCTAGTGGATTCTCCAGTTATGTTGCGGGTAATGTTACCCTAAGGTCTTGGGTTGATAAATCTTCATAGATCAGGGGCATGTCATTACAAGAAGGACTCACTTAACCAAATTCTATGCTTTAAACTAGAAACTAAAGGTTGCAGACCTTACCCGTATATCCTTTGGTTATATTATATCCCGCGGGGTGCAAACCCCCTGCAACTCTTTGTGCTCAAGAACCTACAAACCAACAAAGAACAAGCGAAAAAACCTAGTTGTACAACATATATATGTTCTAGATGTTAGTGAAAATCATGCATAATCTCATAAAAACAATAATAAATGAACTATTTAAGATCATTACACATGTATAAGAGATAAATGACACGTGAACATCAGGAACAAGATGACAATTCTTTTATTAATGACATCTACAGTAAAAAAATGTGGAGATATCACCTGAAATCTTCCACGGCCTCGAGTATAATATCCTCTAGATCCATCCAGCCCTAGCCTCAGAAACTTCTTCCAAGAGTAGTGCACAATGGATGTCACATAGGGTGAGTGAACATCTCAAGGAAACAAGGGTTTCTTGAAAATATCTGGGAAGTGCAGGAGGCACAGGGGAAATATCAGACTTGGATAGGGCTCCAACATCGGTTCTCTATGTATGAACTTGCGTGTATATGCGGAAAATTATGGGCAAAGTCACGTATGGGTTTTGATAAACTATTTTTTGCGAAATATGTCCAAGTCTGAAGGGAAGGGTTTCCCAAGGCCAATGTATAAGAGATCAAGTATATGATGTTGATAAATGATGCTATATCATTTACCAAGAATGTATTGGATTTTAACAGAGGAACTAGTCAACAATTAGGGATCCTTCCTAGGTTACCTATTACTTTGGGAGGAAAGGTTGTCTATATCAATTTTATGGTAGTCAAAGGTCGTTTGGGTTTTAATTTACTCCTTGTGCATGACTATGTTTATGTCATGGGAGATCTTGTCTCTTCACTCTTTCATCTGATGTGTTTCTCCCATGAAGGAATAATCATGACCATTGACCAACTTTCATTCATTATTCCTAATTTGACTCCCAATCACTCAACTTCCATAAATGGTCCTTATATGCAAGTGGTATCTCCCCCACCATAGATCAATTATGTTGTAACTTTTTCAATTCCCGCATCCACTGATGATCTAGTTGGTGATATAGTGCATCATGTACTAGGGGCATTGGAGCCTGATATTTACATTAGATCCCTTGATATGTATCCCTTCAAGAGTGTTGTTCTCCCATCTGATGATAACCCATTGGAATTCATTTCCTTTTATGGGCCATGATGAAGGTTCCCATAGCAGAGTTCATTTTCATCTGTCAAGCTCGGTAAAAAATGAAACAAAGACCTGTAGCAGAGTTCCTTTTCTTGTGTCAATCTCCTTAAAAAATGAAACAAGATCCCATGAGTAGAGTTCCTTGTCTTGTATCAAGATCATTAAAAAATTAAACAAGGTCTGTGAGCATATTTATTTTCCTGTGTTAATTTCATTAAAAAATGAAACATATCCCCTTCCAATTCTAGTCTTTGATTATATCTAGTAAATTCAGAGTCGAGTATTTCACTTGATATCATAAATGAACCTTCATTCCATCCACCTGTTAGCAACCAATAGTCTACTTATGTGAATGAAATTAAGCTTGGGGGGAATGTACCTCGCATTGAATCATTATGCTGGGGGCATGAAAACTTATTTCAAGCATAGTTTTTCTCTGTTTCAATCTTGTGTAAAAATGAAACTGATTCTAAGCATAGTTTTTTTTTCATGTTTCAAGCTGGTGGAAAAATGAAACCATCTTCAAGAAATTTCAAGCATAGTTTCTCATGTTTCAAGCTTGTGTAAAAAAATGAAACCATTTTTATCCTGCCTCTCATGATTGTCATTTTTATAATCCTATTTCTGCTAAATGAGCCTTGTTTTTCTCATTCCATTGTTACCATCTGCTTGGCCGATCATACGCTTTCACTTGGTTTTTTGATATAAAATGACTGTATTAGTTTTACTGTGCTAAGTGTCTTTTCAGTTTAAAAAACATGTGCATAATCAGTTCCTTAGTTTGTATAAGGATTAAGGAGTTTGTTCATGAATTGTAAATGATTTTTAGTGAATTAGAAGCATAAAAAAATCTTAAATAGCACTGAACAACAGTGTAAAATAGATAAATAAGTCACCACTTGAAATTTACACAGCAGGCATGATGAAGCAGTTCACCCCTCCTGGGCTACATCTGCTCGTCCAGCTCCCAATGGCTTTTCCATCTTTCATTATGCTCAAAATTTTTCTATTACATGTAGTTACATTGATCTAGTAGCTGTTGTCTCTGCACCAATGGCTCCAGAATGCTCTAATTAGTAAAAAATGACTCTTCATTCACTTAGAATGGTCGAAAATTGGGCCTCCTACACTTTTTCCAGTTTCACCTAGGAAAGCTCCACTAAAAGTGGAGAACTCCACTTAACTAGAGTTAAAAAAGGAATTTCCACCAATTAAGGCACACCCTCTAACGGTTTCGTTGTTTCTTATTGCGTAATAAATGTTAGTGTTTGGGGGTGGCCAGATGCGCACCCCCCAAACCGCTTACCTAACCGTCGGAGCGGAACTCGACAATAAATGTGGTTGGAAGGTTTGAACTGTGGGTTGAAGCTGGTGGGTTAATGCATTATCCGTGCAGTTTGGTTGGAGTTGATGTTTCCATGTGACATAACCATGCGGGGATCGTCGCGGTTCCCAACCCCCAACTCCATTTGCAACACATAATAAATATAAATCGCCACCTAACATGGTTAAGAACTACTGTAGAGATCAGACGATAAGACGTATGCGTGCCCGGCGGGAGGTCTCAAGGTTGCGCCCTGCGGACCCTCACAAAATTTTATACAGCGGTTTCAGGGCCATGTGTCGGCCTTAGGGTTGGCCATGTGGCACCTTCTGATTGGCCCTTCAAACATCGTACAACCAATAAAACAATGACACTTGTCAATCTGCAATTGGTTCGGTGGAAAGGAATATTTCGAGGAATATTCCTTTTTTCTAACTGTACATTCCACCCACTTTGTTGACTGTGCATCCCAGTCAAACCTGGTCAAACTGTCACAATTTCCCTATTTGGCATTTAGATGAGAACATGATATCTTCCTCATATGACATCGGTTTTTCGAACTGTTCACAATGTCGGAATTAGGAAGATGAGATCTATGCAACCATCCTTGTTTCAACCCAATCCTGTAACTTTGAATTTTGAGAAAAATTTATGAACTCCTGATCATTCCTCCCCATTGGGAAGCATTTGGACCCTAGAAGAATTGATTACCTGTTCAGTAGATGAGGGTACAGATCCCTCTCCTTTCCAACCTCCATCCATTTTTCCTTGCTTGGTTTAATGCCTTAGAGCCCAAGTCGAAGGTAGTCAACACTTCTCCTCTTTGATGCTCTTGTCCTCATGTCAAGAATTGTATCTTATTTGAGCTCATCCAGAAATTTTGGTGATAAATATTCAATAGAAGGTAGCTGAACATCACTTCCTTAATCATCGATCAAAGGTGGCTCATACAAGCGTAAGTTTTCAACATTAACAAATGAATACATTTGCATGTAAGAAGGCAAGTCAAATTGGAATGCATTATTACCAACTTTTTTTATGATCTTGAAAGGACCATAGCGAATGGGTTTGAGCTTTTTACCTTCCCCTTGCATCTTTTCTTTGCTAATGTGCAACCATACCTCATCTCCCTCTTGAAACTTGTGATCAACCCGGTGTTTGTCATGCCTCTCTTTGTATTTTCTTTGACTTTTCTCAAGCTGTTCTTCAACTTATTGATGTATATCCTGAATATGCTCAATGAAATTTCGAGCCTTATCAATGTCACTATGGCCATCAATTGCAAAATCCTTCACAAAGATGAAGTCTAGTGGCGATTTTGGAAAATACGCAAAGCATACTTCAAAAGGTGAGGTTTGTGTTGAAGAGTGCTTTTCCCGTTGTAAGCATGTTGAATTTAATGCAGTTTTTCATCCCATAACTTAGGATGTTTGTAGAAATATCCTGTCAATAGATGCACAAATGTTATGTTCACCACCTCAGTTTGTCCATCTGTTTGTGGATGAAAAGCGATTCTCTTTTTCAACTTTGTGTCCATCATTCTCCATAGATTTGACCAAAAATTCCCAATGAACCTAGAATCCTTATGACTAACAATAGAAGTGGGAAATCCATAATGAACCCAAAAATTTTGAAAATAAAGTTCAACAGTTTTTTCAGCAGTAATGGTTTTATTACATGGCATAAGCATACGCATTTTACTGAATCTATCCACAACTACAAAAAGATAATCATGTTTCTTTCTTGACATAGGTAGGCCTCCAACAAAGTCCATAGAGACACTCTCCCATGGCCTTGATGGTATCGTTAGTGGCGTGTACAATCCAAGCTTCCTATTACTAGGCTTACTTGTTGCACACATAGAACAACATCTTATAAAACGTGACACACTATCTATCATGTGAGGCCAATAAAAATATCTCTGTAGATATGCCACTGTTTTTCTTACCCCAAAGTGTCCAGCAATAAGAGAAGAATGAGGTTCTCTCATTACACTTAGCCTCTCTCCTTGTGGAATACATAGCTTTCCCAAATGAAAAAACAAATTTTTATGCATGTGATAATCTTTTTCTTCAACTTGATTCCCTTCACTCAAACTAGCATACACATCTTGAAAATCAATTTCATGTGCATATTGTTCTATGTAACTCTCATGTACAACAGAATCATTTTTGAGTAAAGTAGAAGCACTAATTATTGGTCTCTAAATCATATCTAGAACATTATTGAATATACCTTTTTTGTACCTTAAAACCAAGTGAAACTGTTGAAGAAATCCCATCCACCTGAAATGTCTTGATTGCTGAAATTTTGTTTGTGACAACAAGTACTTTAATGGTTGGTGATTGATATGTAAAATAGTCTCTTTACCTATCAAGTAGTGTTTCCACTTCTTGACACTTTGTACCAATGCATATAGTTCTTTTTCATATGTAGGATAATTAGTCATAGCACCATTAAATTTTTTTGAATGAAAGGAAATAGGGTTACCATGATGCAAAAGTACTGCACCCATGGCATAATCATTAGCATTCGTTTGTATCCCGAATGGTTGTCTCAAATTTGGTAATGCAAGGACAAGAGTTGAAATGATATTGTATTTTAAAGCTTCAAAAGCTTGCTACTGTTTGCCTCCCCATTGGAAGCCTTTCTTCACACTTTTCATTGCATGCATAGGAGTTGCGATGGAAGAGAAGTTAGCAATAAACTTTCTCCAATATTGAGTTGCACCTAAGAAAATTCTTACCTCGGTAACTGTTTTGGGTGTGGGCCAATTCAAAATGGTCCAATTTAGAAGAATCAATCCTCAATTCTCCTCCTCCTACAATATGTCCAAAATAGACCAAAGAAGTCTTTCCAAACTCAGATTTTGACATCTTTAGAAACAATTTCTCTTTCTTCAAAATATCAAGCACTCTATTCACATGCAAGCCATGATCTTATCTTGTTTTGCTGAAAATTAAAATGTCATCTAAGTACACAATAAAAAATTCATCAAGGAATGGTCACAAAACATTATCCGTAACTTGCATGAAAGTTGTTGGTGCATTACATAAACCAAAAGGCATAACTAGCCACTCAAAGAGTCCTTGTTTGGTTTTGAATGTAGTTTTCCATATATCACTTTCTGCAATTCGTACTTGAGGATATCTAATTCGTAAATATAAATTAGTGAAAAACTTTACTTCTTTCAGCTGATCAAGAAAATCATCTATTCTTGGGAGTGGGTAACGATTTTTTACTGTAATCTTGTCCAAAGCTCTAAAATCTACACACATGTGCCGAGTCCCATCCTTCTTTGGTATCAAGACTATGGGTGAAGCGCATGACGAGGTGCTTGGCCTTATGATTCCTTTATCCAACATCTCTTTGATTTTCCTCTTTATTTCAACATTCTCCATTATCGACATATGATACATACCGATGTATGGAAAGGGACAATCTTGTTGCAACTTAATCTCATGTTGAATTTCCCTTTTTGGAGGCAATCTTCTTGGCTCCTAAAACATCTCATGATGTCCATTAACCACATCATATAAATTTGATTTCAACTTAGGATCACATCCCTCAAATTATTCATGATTAATATCAGATTTAGGCTTAATCATAAGAAGAACAAAATTCTTACTTGAATTTACCAGCCTCTTTACCTGTCCAGCATTTACCATAGCAATGTTTGTGTTCTTGTGATGTGCTCTACCAGTGAAATCCTTGCCATATTTGAATAAATTATACTTGTACTCATGGAAATAGAATATTTCTTTCCTGTCATACAAGTAAGGACTCCCTAATACAATACTAGTTATGTCAAGTGAAACCACATCTAATTCAACTGTGTCAATAAAGCTTGCAGTGATTGCAAACCTCAACATACATTTCTTTGAAACCTATAGATTTGCATCCTTACAAATCCAACCCAATGGATATGGTTTTGGATGTGGTATGGTCTCAAGGTTAAGTTTCTTGACCAAATATTCAGAGATTAGGTTTGCTTGTGACCCACTATCAAATAGTGTGTCAATATTGGTATGCTTGGATATGACCCTCACATGAAACAGTTCTATTCTTTCTTCTTCATTTGGAGTGTTTATGTGACAGTTTGATGTACTGGTACTGGGTTTAGTTTAAATTTATTTTCCCTTCATGGTCTTCAATCCCATGGCTGTAATTTTAGATTCATCACCTGAATCAGATCCTAAATCATGTTGAAATGTAGCATCATATTTATGTTTCCCTTTGTTATTGGGTTTCTTTGGCCTCAATTCAGGATGTAATTTCCAACAATGAGTTTCATCATGGCCTTCTTTTGAACAATGTTTACAAACCAATTTTTATCCCTCTTTCTTAATAGATGCATTATTTTTTTTTTTACCTTTTGAGGTCTTTTCCTTGGATTTACCCTTAAAAGGTTTCTTTCTACCCTCTTCAAAAATGTTCTTCCCTCTAGCTTCTAGATGTGTGGCCTGAACACAAAATTCATCTAGATTGGTGGGGTTAAACATGAGAATAGTTTGTTTTAGGTAGCTATGCAATCCTCCTATATGCTTCAGCAAAGTGTCTTGGCTTTGCAAATCCACCCCTAATAAGAGAGCTCTTCTCCTAAATTCTTGGGCGTATTCTTGCACATTTTCTCCCTTTAATTGCCTAAAGTTATGCCAGTTCATGATGGATTTCTGCATATGAGCTAATGGATTAAACTGTTGTTTAATAGCACTAATGAAATCTGACCATGATAGAATAATTTGACCATGTTTCTTGATTTCCTCCTTTATCTTGGCTTCCCACCAAAAAAGTGTTGCACCTTCCATTCTCAAAGAAGCTAATTGAATTTTGGTATCATCATCTTGAAGGTTTTGTATTGTCAAATAGACCTCCAATTGCCTAATCCAATTATCAAGCTTTTTGGAATTTACTTCACCATTAAAAATTGGAAATTTGAACTTAACATCCATTTTTAAAGAAGGATTTTTACCCGTGTTCTTGGACTTGTGTGGCCGATGTACTGAAGAAGAAGTAGAGGATGATGATGATGATGAAGATGAGGGTGAAGATGGTGGCTCTCCATTTCCTCCATTACCTTTCTTTGACTTGTCTTCATCATGTTTACCTCCTGAAGATCCTTGTCCTTCCTTATGAAGTTTAGATCCTTCTCCTTCCAGTCTCTCATTCCTTTCTTGATAAAGGATTCTAACCATCTCAGTCATGTTAAGAAATGTTTTCCTGAACACTCTTTTTTCCTCCTTAGGGTCAACTTCTTCAAGGATTTATCCCTCCTCACGAGACACGCTTAATGGAGCTTTTAATTCTTTAGGAGGTGAACAAGGTGGTGGAGATTGTGGAAATCTTGCTCTCCTTTGCTTTGGCTCTTTTTGAGACCCTTTTGCTTCCACCAATTTTCCTTCTCCTCTTTTGAGCTTGAGCCTTGTAAGCATCTAAAACTTGCAAATAGTTAAACAATTATTTACACTAAAAAACACCAGAGAATAAACTCCAGCTCTGATACCAACCTGATTTGAAATTACTGTATTAGTTCTGAGGTGCTAAGTGTATTTTTAGCTTAAAAAACATGTGCATAATTATTTCATTAGTTTTCATAAGGATTAAGGAGTTTGTTCATCAATTGTAGATGATTTTTAGTGAATTAGAAGCATAAAACAAGCTTAAATAACAATGAACAATAGTGTAAAACAAAGAAATAAGTCACCACATGAAATTTACATAGTAGGCATGATGAAGTAGTTCACCCCTACCGGGCTACATCTGCTGGTCCAGCTCCCAATGGCTTGCTAGTCTTTCATTGTGATCAAAATTTTGCTATTAAAAGTAGTAAAATTGCTCTAATGGATGTTTTCTCTACACCAATGGCTCCAAAATTCTCCAATTAGTCAAAAATGACTCTTCATTCACTCAGAATGGTCGAAAACTGGGCCTCCTACACTTTTTCCCAGTTTCGCCTAGGAAAGCTCCACTAAAAGTGGAGAATTCCACTTAATTGGAGCTAAAAAAGGCATTTTCGTTAGAAAATTATATATTACATAGAAATGAAACACATAAAATATGTGGAAAAACACAAACACACAAAACACATAAAACCAGAGAGACAAAGATATACGTGGTTCACCTAGTTTGGGCTATGCCCACCCTGAACAGCCAGTCCTTCCTTTCTATTATCCATCAAAATGAAGAGACACGACCTACAATAGATCCACTGTAATATCCTTTGTTCTCTCTCACAGTCTCCCTCTCTGTTTCTCGCTCTGATAATACACAATACAATACATAGCCGCAATACAATACCCTCATCCAAAGAGAGGGGTTTCCTTTTAGGCCAAAAAACCCTAAACTAAACATAACTTCTACCGTTAGATCATATGCCTAATAAATGGCCCAGATTGACAAGAAATTACTATACTTTTACAGGGGGTTTACAGTTTTCTTGGGGTATACATCTGGCTAAAACAAGGATCTCTGAATCAGGATGAAAATCAGGCTCCACACCCAACAATTTCCGCCAATTAAGTCATGCCGACTAACAGTTCCGCCTTTTCCGACTGCGTAATAAATGTTAGTGGTTGGGGGTGGCCACATGCGCACCGCCGAAACTGCTTACCTAACTGTCGGAGTGGAACTCGGAAATAACTGTTGTTGGAAGGTTTGAACTACGGGTTGAAGCTGGCAGGTTAACACATTATCTGTGCAGTTTGGTTGGAGTTGACGTTGCCATGTGACATAACCACGCGGGGAGCGCTGGCGAGTTGGGACCGCCAGTGGTTCCCAACCTCCAACTCCATTTGCAGCACATAATGAATATAAACTGCCACCTAACATGGTTAAGAACTACTACGGAGATCAGACGGTAAGACGTATGCATGCCCGATAGGAGGTCTCGGGGTAAAGCCCTATGGACCCTCACAAAATTTTACACAGCGGTTTCAGGGCTGTGTGGCGGCCTCAAGGCTGGCCACGTGGCACCTTATGATTGGCCCTTAAAACCCCATACAACCAATAAAACAATGACACTTGTCAATCCACAATTGGTCCAGTGGAAAGGAATATTCTGAGGAATATTCCATTTTTCTGACTGTACATTCCACCCACTTTGCTGACTGTGCATCCCAGTCAAACCTTGTCAAACTATCACAATTTACCTATTTGGCATTTCGATCAGAACACGATATCTTCCTCATACAACATCGGTTTTTCGAACCATTCACGACCCTAGAATCAGGAAGACGAGATCTAAGAAACCATCCTAGTTTCAACCCAATCCTATAACTTTGAATTTTGAGCAAAATTTATGAACTCCTGACTATTGTTTTACCTTTTTCTAAGGGACAAATTTAATGAGTGGTCTTATTAGCCAGCCTCTTCACCTTTTCATTTTTTAAGTAGTTCCGTCATGACCAGAACCAATTGCTACCTTTGAGACATCTCATTCCTTTAAGAGGAGTTCTCTTTCAACTCTTTTCATACTCATAAAATATGAAACAATTGTTGAGCACTTGTCTTTTAGAAATTTTTAAAGTAAATGAAAAGATGTATACTCAATATATGTTTAACCCTTTTTTGGACATAGACACACTATTTATGAAAAAGGAAAAGTCAAACATGACTACAAGGTTCTCTTGGGTATTGGTTTCTTCCTTTTCGAACTCAAGGGATTGTCTACGAAAAGGAATATCTAGGGTTTTATTTTTCGCCTCTTTTTCAAACTCTCTAAACATAAAAAATATGTCGATTTTACCTTCGTTGGACTCATTAAAACATCAAACAACGATGGACTTGTCAAACATGACAAGGACGAACCACTCCTTCTTAGAGTTCATTAAACGTACTTTGGGGGATTCATCTAAAGGATGAAATTTTAGATCAAGCATATGTTATCCTCCTCAAGCTTGTTAAAAAATAAAGAGGTACTGACCAATATGGTTGAGGAAATTGGGAAAACAAGGTACTCCATTTGCTAACGGTAGTGAATCGCTCTTGAACACGAAACTCTTCCACTTCATCTCTGTGGCTGTTGGGTTGGGTAATATGCTTGTATTTTGTTTTATCATACCTTTTCAAAACCTCCATTTTCAATTTTGGGTCAATGCTACCAACTCTGTTCAGTGTCGTTGTTGTGTTCAAGACAATTCATTCAGCCAATATCTTTTACAATACTCTTAAGTCTTCATTCCATTTTTACTGTTCCTAGTCCATAGAGATTGTACTACAATACCTTGAGATCCATTAACATAATCTATGGTTTCTCTCCCGTTTGTTAATGACCTACATCATTGGTCATTAATCATATGGTGTCTACCATGCTCGACTTCAACTCATTGATTTACATGGTTAGAACCGTACACTGGACGGTCGTGTGAACAAGCTAGAAGACCCTGAATCTAGTTTCATCATGATCCAGGTGGATATTGGTGGCCACCCGCCTATTCCACTTGGGGCCCCACCATTTTTTTTTCAATTTTTTATTTTCCTTAATTATAGCACAGTTTACTATTTTTAGCATTTTTTCGGGTCCTAAACTTTCAGAGCCATTTTGAGGCTCTAAACGACGTTTTTTGGGCATTGCTTCTCTGGTAAAAATGTTCATACAAGACTTGATATTCCTTATTATTAGTTTTATTCCTCAGATAGATCTTTCTAATGATGTATCATGTGCATCAAACGAAGATAGTATGCCAAAGTTACGACCCCAGGAAATTTATGTACCAATTTACCCCAACGAGGCCTATATTCTGGCGTTTCATCTCTTAGAGTTAGGTTTTTGGATGTTTAGGGTTTTCCATTGTCTCACAATAATATAAAGGCCTTCGAGTCTCATTGTAACATAGATTTCAAAGGCCTGTAGCCAACACATATCTTCTCAGAGATAAGCTACCAACGCCGTATCTAGTTTATTTCCATTCTGTCTGTAAAAAAAATTCAGTTTTTTTATATTAATGAAATAAAGTATTATTCCGTTGCATTTTTATATTTATCTTTATATGTGTATTCTGTTGCATTCCTACATAAATCCGAATCAGTGGTATCATAGCGGTTTGGTCTTTCTCAATCCTTCTTTGCATGTCCCCAACGAGGTCAGGGTATAAGAGGTCAGGGTATAAGGAGTTGGGGCCTGATCTGGTTGAACCTTTGCAAGGTCACCCTCGCAAACTTGACGGCTGCGCATGGGGGATGAAAATAAAGACGAGGGAGTAGGATATCGTATCAAAATATTTCTCGAGGAGACCCTAAAAAAACAAAGGAACACGATGATGGATAAATTTTCCCAGATCCTTCAATGACTGCCCACTAGCGATGCATCTACATCCAACAGCCACTCTGGAGGCGCAAATCCTTTTAAGGTACAAGAAAACTTTGACATTCCCATATTTGAGGGCCAAATAGATGCAGACGCCATAGATAGATGGTTGAATCTATTAGAAGGATATTTCTTAGTTCATGACTTTTCCTACCTAGAGAAGATTATTTTCGCACTCCTCAAAGCTACCCCCCATGTCAAAGATTGGTGGGAAACCTACTGTGAGAAAAAGGATGAGGGGGAACCCTCTCTATTCTCGGTAATACCCACTTGGAATTCTTTCTAAGACGCCATCAAGGAACAATACTATCCTGTGGGGAGCTATGAGGACAGGTACATACAATGGACTACGCTGCAACAACAAAGGGATCAAGAGGTACATGAGCTGATGAATATGTTCCATACCCTACGCAAAAAGCTGGGTATCAAATATTCAGAGAAACATTTGGTGCTGAAGTACCGCAATTGTCTACACAGATAAATTCAGGAGGAAATGAAGTTCCTCGACATATGATCACTTGGTACAACATACCGGTATGCTACCAAGATTGAGTATAAATTTAAACAGAAGAAGTGAGACTTTGGATATGTGAATCAAAAGAAAGGGAAAGGTGCCCCAAAACCATATAACAAAGGACAAAGCCAAGGCATGGTGGCCCAAGATAACCTACCAAAGCCGCAAAAAAAGAACAACACCACGAAGCCGAAGAGGGACACATGAAAGTGGTGTGAGTTCCATAAGAGCTCCAATCACAACACAAGTGAGTTTCAGGCCAAGGAGTCACTGGTGGACGAGATGAGGGCTTTTGAATCAGATGCATGCTCTGACTTTGAATCAGAACCCGACAAGGGGAATGACAAAGGGAAGAAGATTATTGATGCAGAGCCCAACACCACCATGGCCACTACAAAGATCCAAAAGGAGGAACCATAAGATCCAGAGGAGGAGGAGCGTCTCTTTCACTCTCAGATGTGGCTAAAGGGTTCCTAGCTAGAGTTCATTGTCGAAAGTGGGAGTCAAAAGAACCTCATTTCAACAGAGGTCGTGAAGCATTTAGGGTTTCCGACCACAACACACCCACAAGCTTACACAATTGTGTGGATTAACCAAGGACGTGATCTCCACGTCATCCAGTAATGTTGCCTTCCCTATAACATCAAGCCCTTCATAGATGAGGTATTCTGTGACATTTCTCCTATTGATGTTTGTGATGTATTATTAGGCCAACCATACTTATGGAAGCGACATGCTGTGTATGAGTCCCGACCTTGCGCTGTTATTGTTACTTTTGGAAATAAGTTGTACAGGATACCAGAGGTACCACCACCTGTAGCTATCTCTTTGGTTACTGCAAAACAATGTAGTAAGCTCATTTCCAAAACTGGGAAATTTGTTATCCTGATGATCTTCCCCCAGGGTAAGAAGAAGACTATGGCCACAACCTCCAGACAGGGGTCCTTTGCACAACAAAAACAAATGGACAAGGTCATGGAGGAGTACAGGGACATCTTCACCTAACCCATAGGGGTGCCTCTGCACTATCAGGTCAAGCACCCCATCGATCTGACCCCAGGTGCGTCGCTGCCCAATGGACTGATCTATCGACGCTCTGTTATGGAGAACGATGAAATCAAGAGGCAGATTCAGGAGCTTCTATAGAAAGCTTACATCCAGCCGAGTTCATCACCCTGTGGGCACCTAATCATGTTAGTATAGAAGAAGGATGGGACTTGGAGACCCTGTACTGACTATCAGGCACTGAACAAGATCACTGCCCAGAATGGTACCCGATCCCACAGATTGATGACCTTCTGGATCAACTCAAAGGGGTGAAATATTTTAGCCAGATCAACTTGAATTCTGGGTATCACCAGGTACCAATTGAACCCTCCAATGTGTGGAAGACAACCTTCAAAGCCAAGGAGGGCCTTTTCAAATGGTTGGTCATGCCTTTCGAGTTGATGAATTCTCCCGCAACCTTAATGAGGTGATGGACAACATCTTGTGGCCATTCACCAACTCATTTGTAGTAGTGTACTTGGTTGACATCCTGATCTTCAGCCAGACTTGGGAAGATCACCTCCACCACATTTTACATGTCCTCCAAACACTGTGGCAACACAAGTTGTGTGCCAATTTTGAGAGGTGAACTTTTGGCATGACCAAGGTTCAGTATCTAGGATACATTATTGATGAATGGGGGGTGCATGTGGATCCAACCAAGATCCAAGAAATTCAGGATTGGCTGTCCCTAACCACTCTAATATAGCTTCGAAACTTTCTAGGCCTTGCGAATTTCTACCGCAGGTTCGTGTTGGGATTCTCTCATAT
This sequence comes from Pinus albicaulis, assembly GCA_034641835.2. Classification (NCBI taxonomy): domain Eukaryota; kingdom Viridiplantae; phylum Streptophyta; class Pinopsida; order Pinales; family Pinaceae; genus Pinus; species Pinus albicaulis. The sequence continues at coordinate 37,517,263 of CM076575.1, forward strand.
CACTTGGCCATTGAGTCAAGTCACCAAGGGAGGAGCGAAAGAAAAATTCTTTTGGTCAGAATCTCAACAGAAGGAATTCGTAGAATTGAAACATCTCCTCTACTCTACCCCAGTGCTCACATTACCATACTTGCAACAACCATTTGAGATCGAGATAGATGCCTCTGACTATGCTATTGGGGCAGTTCTTACTCAACAGGGGAATTCAGTAGTATATCACAATGAGACACTATCTGACACAGTCAGCAAGTATCCCACTTATGACAAAGAAATTTATTCCATTGTGCAGGCATGCCGCCAATGGAAGCATTAAATTTTGGGGAAGGAAACGATCATCCACACAGACCACCAACCCCTGAATTACATACAGACACAAGGGAAGTTTTAGAATGATCACCATCAAAAGTGGTCCACATATATTCAACAATTTCATTTGAACATCAAGTATAAGGAGGGAAACACCAATAATGTTGTATATTGCCTCAGCCGACCACTGATTGTGGCACTAATCACCGTTCTCAACTCTTGTGGGCGCAAGACTTCTGATTGGCCACTTCTCTACAAGAGTGATCTAGAATTAGGCCAAAAATACAAGACACCCTTGGAGGGTACGCAAGATCCAAAATTTCACCTCCAGGATGCAATGCTATTTCACCTGGGACACCTTTATGTTCCTTGAAGCGAGCGTTCCAACATGATTTGGGAAGCAGACTACAGTCGAGTCACTAGGAATTTCGGGGTGGAGAAAACAGTGGCAATATTGTGGAAGTATTTCTATTGGCCGAACATTTGACAGGATGTTGGGAAGTACATCTGATCCTACACTGCTTTCTCCATTGCCAAACCAACCATCAAGAAGCAAGGCCTCTATACTCCTCTACCTACCCCTAGTCGACCTTAGGAATCCATATCCATGGATTACATGTTGGGCCTTCCTTCTACTAAGCATGGAAACAACTGTGTTTTCGTGATCGTCGATAGATTCTCGAATATGGCCGTTATGTCGACCTGCAAGCAAAATATCACAGTAGAAGCCGCTAATAAACTCTTCTTTGAATGAGTGTGGCTGATCTTTGGGATCCCAAATTCTATCATCTCTGATCAGCGAAAAAATTTCCTTAGCAAATTTGTTTCCAGCCTCTAGTCAATGCTGGACACCAAGCTCACCAAGTCCACAAGTTTCCATCCCCAAACTGATGAACAAATGGAGGTCATCAACATGATGATTGTACACATTCTATGCATGTAAAATTCAAAGCATCCATGCACATGGGATGAGAGCCTTCCCTATGTACAACACAGTTATAACCGGTCTCTCCACAGCTCAACCGGCCACAACCCCTTTCAGGTGGGCCTGGGGTTCCAACCACTATGTCCCATTAATGTAGCCATGTCATTTGTGGCTACTCAGGCCGATTTGAATCATGTCCAGTCTGAAGCTGACAAAGCGAACAACATCATTGAGCACATTTAGCACACCTTCCAGTAGGTTCATGACATGTCGGACAGATCCAATGCTAAGTAAAAGCAACAACGTGATCAACATCAAGTGCCACACCACTTCCAGGTGGGCGACAAAGTGTGGCTACATTTGCAAAATGAGAGCCTCACTGGACCCTGTTGCAAGCTTTGCTTGCTTCGATATGGGCCATACACCATCACCAAGGTTGTAGGGAACAATGCCTTTGAACTCATTATTACACCGTTCCTTGGTCTGCAACCAGTATTAAATGTGGACTGCCTTCGACCCTATTTTCCACTTCTACTGGACACCTCTGACATTGTAGAACAACTCACACCAACAGAGTTAAACATAGACTGCATGGAGCATGCCACCACAGATTGTATCATGGACATGCAAATCAAGAACACTCGCCAGCAGAAGATCCAACTGTTTCAGGTTGTCAAAGTTGGCCAATTCCTGCACCAAGGCAAGTGGTTCACTAGGGACCAAGTTCAGTAGAAGTCTCCTCATCTCATGGAGGAACTCAACACAATGGGGACCATTACTTCCTAAGGGGGCAGGAATGATCCGGGTGGATATTGGTGGCCACCCGCCTATTCCACTTGGGGCCCCACCATATGTTTCTTTCATTTTTTTAGTTTCCTTAATTATAGCACATTTTACTATTTTTAGCATTTTTTCGGGTCCTGAACTTCTGGAGCCGTTTTGAGGCCCTAAACGACATTTTTTTGGCATCGCTTCTCCGGCAAAAATGTCTATTCTAGACTTGATATTTTATTCTAGCAGTTGTAGTCCTCAGATATATCTTTCCAACAATGTATCATGTGCATCAAACGGAGATAATATGCAAAATTTATGACCCCAGGAAATTGATGTACCAATTTACCCTGACAGGGCCCATATTCTGGCGTTTCATCTCCTAGGGTTAGGTTTTTGGAAGTTTATGGTTTTCCATTGTTTCTAAATACTATATAGGCCTTCTAGCCTCATTGTAACATAGAATTAAAAGGCCTGTAGACACCACAACTCTTCTCAGAGATAAGCTACCATATCACTTGGTCCTTGAGTCAAGTCACCAAGGGAGGAGCGAAAGCAAAATTATTTTGGTCGGAATCTCAACAGAAGGCATTCGTAGAATTGAAATATCACCTCTTCTCTCCCCCAGTGGTCACATTACAAAACTTGCAACAACCATTTGAGATCGAGATAGATGCCTCTGACTATGCTATTGGGGCAGTTCTTACTCAACAGGGGCATTCAATGGCATATCACAATGAGACACATTCTGACACAGTCCACAAGTATCCCACTTATGAAAAATAAATGTATTCCATTGTGAAGGCATGCCGCCAATGGAAGCATTAAATTTTTGGGAAGGAAACAATCATCCACATAGACCACAGACCCCTGCAGTTCATACAGACAGAAGGTAAGTTGCAGAACGATCGACATTAGAAGTGGTCCGTATATTTGCAAATATTTCATTTGAACATCAAGTATAAGAAGCGCAACACCAATAATTTTGTAGACTGCCTCAACCGACCATTGATCGTAGCACTAACCACCATTCTCAGCTCTTGTGGGCACAAGACTTCTGATTGGCCACTTCTCTACAAGAGCAATCTGGAATTTGGCCACACATACAAGACACCCTTGGAGGGTACACAAGTTCCAAATTTTCACCTCCAGGATGCAATGCTATGTCACCTGGGACACCTTTGTGTTCCTTCAAGCGAGTGTGCCAAGATGATTAGGGAAGAAAAATATAGTCAAATCATTGGGCATTTCGGGGTGGAGAAAACAATGGTAGTACTGGAGAAGTATTTCTATTGGCCAAACCTTTGACAAGATGTTGGGAAGTACATCACTGCTTGCTCCATTTCCAAACCGATCATCAAGAAGCAAGGCATATATACTCTGCTACCTACCCCTAGTCGACCTTGGGAATCCATCTCCATGGATTACATGTCGGGCCTTCCTTCTACTAAGCATGGAAATTCCTGTGCTTTCGTGGTCGTCGGCAGATTCTTGGAGATGGACATTATGTCGGCCTGCAAGAAGAATATGACAGCAGAAGCCACTACTAAACTCTTCTTTGAACGAGTGTGGGTGCGCTTTGGGATCCCACACTCTATCATCTCAGATCGGGAAAATATGTTACTCAACACATTTTGGTCCAACCTCTGGTCAATGCTGGACACCAAGCTCACTAAGTCAACAAATTTCCATCCCCAAAGTGATGAATAGACATAGGTCATCAATAGGATGATTGTACACATTCTGCGCATGTAAAATTTAAAGCGTCCATGCACATGGGATGAGAGCCTTCCCTATGTACAACACAGTTATAACCGGGCTCTCCACAGCTCAACCAACCACAGCCCCTTTGAGGTGGGCCTGGGGTTCCAACCACTATGTCCGATTGACATAGTCATGCCATTTGTGGCTACTTAGGCCGATTCGGCTCATGTCCAATCTGAAGCTGACAAAGCGAACAACTTCATTGAGCACATTCAGCACATCCGCTAGCAGGTTCATGAAATATTGGATAGAACCAACGCTAAGTACAAGCAAAGACATGATCAACATTAGGTGCCACACCACTTCTAGGTGAGCGACAAAGTGTGGCTACGTTTGCAGAAGGAGCGCCTCACTGGACCCCAACGCAAGCTTCACCCGCTCTGATATGGGCCATACACCATAACCAATGCTGTAGGGAACAATTATTTCAAGCTCATTATTCCACCATCCCTTGGTCTGCACCCAATATTCAATGTGGACCGCCTTCGGCCCTACTTTCCACCTCTACTGGACACCTCTGAAATTGAAAAACAAATCACACCAACAGAGTTAAACCGATACTGCATGGAACAAGCCACCACAGATTGTATCATGGAAATGAAAATCAAGAACAATCACCAGCAGAAGATCTAATTGTTTCGGGTTGTCAAAGCTGGCCAAATCCTCCACCAAGGCAAGTGGTTCACTAGGGACCAAGTTCAGCAGAAGTTTCCTCATCTCATGGAGGAACTCAATGTAATGGGTACCATTGCTTCCTAAGGGGGAGGGATGATCTAGGTGGATATTGGTGGCCAACTACCTATTCCACTTGGGGCCCCACCATTGTTTCTTTCAGTTTTTCAGTTTCCTTAATTATAGCACAATTTACTATTTTAGCAGTTTTTTCGGGTCTTGAACTTCCAGAGCCATTTTGAGGCCCTAAACGACATTTTTTGAGCATCATTTATTTGGTGTAGATGTCCGTTCTAAACTTCATATTTGCTATTATTAGTTGTAGTCCTCAGATATATATTTCTAACGATGTATCATGTGCATCAAACGGAGATAATATGCCAAAGTTACGACCCCGAGAAATTGATGTACCAATTTACCCCGAGAGGGCCCATATTCTTGCGTTTCATCTCCTAGGGTTAGGTTTTTGGATGTTTAGGGTTTTCCATTGTTTCTCAATAATATATAGACCTTCGAGCCTGATTATAACACAGACTTCAAAGGCCTGTAGCCACCACATCTCTTCTTAGAGATATGCTACCAATGCCCTAGCTAGTTTATTTCCATTTTGTCTGTAAACAAATTTCAGTTCTTTGATAATAATGAAATGAAGTGTTATTTCCACTGAATTTTTATATTTATGGTTGTATGTGTATTCTATCGCGTTCCTGCATAAATCTGGATCACATCCATCCAGGTTGCAATTTTTGGATAAATACAAGATTATGATGTATGATGGCTATGGCCATACATACACTCATCTAGTCACGAGTCCACCATTTTTCATCAGTGGAAATGTCTTTTGATCATTTTACATGTAATATTAGCATATGTATTGAGTATGGGTATGCCTCCCTCAACAAAGATATCATGGTGTAAATTTATTGTAATAGAAGATGGTCTCGCTGGTTGTTCTTGATCCTGACTTGTCACAAGGTAAACCACTTCAGTCATCACTCACAATTCCCAACTTTTCACTTCAGGGGGAAATATATTATAGGCCATTTTGTCACATATGGTTATTTGACCTACAAACTGGATCAATCAATATCCTTTTACCCCTTGAAATCATCATCGCACAAAGTCCTATGCATGATACTCTCATATCCCGTAATTTCTTCCTGAAAACACCTTGTTTCAGTCGTTTTAAGAATCAATGCTCCCTAGCCTCCTATTGGACAATTTTCACCTACAGGCTGCTCCACTGTGGCTTGCATTGATCACCTATAGGTTTCTCCACTATGCACCTACGTTGGTTCTAGAAATTTGAGAAAAGGAGAGAAACTTAGAAAGCCTATTTTTCCAGAATCTTCCAGAATGTGCTACAACCATTTATCTCATATAAAACATTCAAATCCTATCCTATCCTACCTTGGAATTTCCATCCATTATCCTTTGATCCCATCCTCCCATCAAGAGTGGATCTCAATCCCCTATATTGGTAAATGGAAAATAACTCCCAACTTCCCCTCTTATTCTATATATTTATGGCCACCCATAAGTTAAGCGTTTTCATTTGGAGATAGAATTCTACCCTCTTGGCATTGCTGTAAAGAGTTAGCATTCCATGCATTAGGGTAATTAGAGGTGCACTTTGTGACAAAGAACGAACAAGTCAGTTTGGAGGAGCTCTTCAACAAGATCAACTCCTATTTATGGTTGTAACTCCTTCCATTTATATTAATGCAAAGAGTTATTTATTTTCCTATATGTGATGTTATGACTTCATGTATTTCGATGCCATGTTGATCCATTGAATGAAGTATTTAGATGATTCTACATAGATATTGTATATCATTGGCTTATGTTCTCTGTTTGTGCAAGTTCTAATTTTGGTGAGAGGAGCTAGTATTGGAGCATTCAAGCCAAGAAAGGAGTGAAGCATATGTCAAATCATAGGTAGGCTTCATCCCATTACCTATTTACTTTGTCTTTTTTTTGTTCTAGACTAAGCCACCCAATCTAGGGAATACACTTTTGTCCGCAGTTTTAGATTCTGTATAACAACATCCAAACTCTAAAATCCATATTGAAGGATTTTCATAATTCCATTAGTATGTCTATAAACCCTGAAAATCTTCAAAATATTGTTGGGGTGTCCACGATCAGTTCAAGCAATAGTTGGCAAGGATTCTTGAAGAAAAAGTGGATGATACCATGTGGGGTATCAAATACTTAGGCATCTTACTCGAGCCCAATTACCATGAAAAACCAAACTGATAGTGGTTGATTGAAAAAATTGAAGAATGAATCAGTGTTTGGTGTAATAAAAGGTTATCTCATGTGGGTGGGTTGGTTCGCATTAAGTTAGTCATAAAGGAAATTCAAGTGTTTTGAGAAACTTTAGCTTGGACCACTAAAGGAATCATTAAAAAAATTAGACAAATATCCCTTCACTTCCTTTGGGCGAGTATAGAGGACAAGAGACCATTTTATTTAGCTTATTGGAATTCAATCACTTTCCCCAAAATACTTGGGGATTTTGGTTTAAATGATATTTTTTTGGTCCTCCTATGATCTTGCTACAAAAAGTGGTTGGAGATTTCTTCTTGGGTAGGCGGCATGGGAAAAATTCTTATACTGCAAGGAATACATTCCCCTACTTCCTTGTATGACTAGATAGATGCAACTTCCAATAACCATAAAGTTGGATCAATCATCTAGAAGGCTATTTCTAAAGCTTTTGGTCTCATTAGGATGGGTCTTTATTGGTATATTGGGAATAGGATGTATCTCATAGTGGGAAAGGATCCATGGGTGGGTTGTGATCAAAATTATATTTTTCCAAGGGATATCATTCAATCTCTTAATAATCAAGGTCTTTTTCATCTTATTTATATTTATCTTTGCCTTAATTTTAGAGGCCCACAAGGGTGGGAAACTAGTTAAGGTCTAGTCTTGAGAGATCACCCATTTACTACCTAGGAAAGCTACATCATATATATCATTTTGAGTCATACATCTCTACAATTATCTATGTAGTCCAGTTTGGACCTATCATACTACTTGTAGATATACCCCTAGGGCTAGGTATCTCAAGGGTGCTTCTAATTCTCTCCATGAACAAAAATCCTAAAGGGGAAAATGATTTGGAAGGAAAAGTGTCCGACAAAGTCAATTTTTTTTATGTGGCATATGATTAAGAACAAAGTATCGACCTCAGTGAACCTTTAGAAACACTCTTTACAAGGCCTGGAAATATGTGCTTTGTGCCATTTGGAGGGAGAATCAACTCTCCGCATTTTTGTTTGTTGTCTCTTTTCAAAGACACTTTGGTCAGAAATGTGTAAGATTTTGCAGCTGAATCGTATTTGGGAAGGAACACATATTGAATCTTGTCTATATAGCTAGTATTTGGGGCATATTCCAAATAAATATAAGGATCTCCCCTTTGTTTATGCATGGGGAAAATGGCTGAGCACAACAGGGTCAATTTTTATTTTGATCCCCCTGTGGATGTTAAAGTGGAAACTTATTGTCTTGCAATCCTAAATTCTAATGCACATGTCCCAACCTCTCATCCATACTCCTTGTCTATGGATAGTCTAACCAAACTCATTTCATATTTCTTTGATGGTGCAACCTAGATGAACTTTCCAAAAGGTGTGGAAGGGGGTATACTATATTTTGCAGAAATACACTCGGGTCTCCTTTTGCGCTAGTTTGGGACCTGCTACAAACAATCAGATAGAACTGAAAATGCTTAAACTTCTTCTCAAACTTTCTCTTGAACATAATCTCAATCAACTAGATGTTTATGAAGACTTTACTTTGGTCATAATTTGGATGAAAGTACTTTACAAGATTTTTTCTCCTTTGTCGCTTTTCAGAAATATTCAGAACATGACTATCGTATTTTTTTCACAAAACTTTTGATCATGTCTAGAAGCACCAAAACCAACTTGCAGAATCCCTAACAAAGGAGAGTCTAGAATTTCCTCTAGAGTCTATTTGGTCATAAAATTACAACATATTCTTAAAAAAGAATCCATCCATCATCACTGGGAAGATAAAGCGGCCTTAAATGATCTAAATAACACTGCATAACTCTTATCTCTATTGGGGAAAATTTTAAAATTTTGTGATGTATATGGTCTATACATTTATGTCAATTGCCAACTGATATATGTAATTATACTTTCTATAATGGTTGTCCATGGATAATATTGGATATAAACAAAGGATGGGTAACACTTTGAATATAATATTAGTACTTATTATTACTTATTCCAACCTTTGCATGGATTCATATTATAATTTGGATATAGAATATTCATACTTTATAATATTAGTCACATTGAATGTAATATTAATACTTTTTTCTAACCTTCATTTGTGTTTATAGCATAATAGGAATACATGTAGTCTAACTGATAGACTAAATGACCCTTTTATAAGCACTTTTTCTGGTTAATTTTTCTCAAAATATGGTATATATTTTTAAGAATCATAAGTTTAAGTTATTTAATATGAAAAGCTATAGTGCCTTTGGGGCCTTTTAATGTGTTGAATTATTCTATGCATTTAAAATTTCATTTAATACAATAACAAATCACAATCTTGGTAAAAATTGTATTTCTCGATTCTCACCAAAAAAATCATTTCATCTGTTAGTTAGACCATTCCATGTGAATATGTCATACTTTGAATATAATAATGGTACTTCTTCCAACTTTTAGGTAGATTTATAACATATTTTGAGTATGAAATATTCATGCTTGATAATATTAGTCATATTTTGAAATATGTATTCATATTATTTAAAAATATTTTTATTTTGGATCATATCAATATATGTTTTATTATTATTTACATTTTTAAACATATTTTCAATTTAATTTGAACCCTAATTATATAAATTGTAGTGTAAGAGTTGAGTTGTAAATATACATTTCCTGCAAAATGACTAATTTTTAATTTATTGTCATATATTTTTTGGAGATCCTTTTTAGACCTCAAATTTCTCTAGTATGATTGTGACCATGTAATATCAAGAGGAAATGGTGTTATTGTGTTAGTGCTATAAGAACAAGAGAACATTGTGCTTTCAAGTGTGAGTTGAAAGATAAGAGCCAACATGGCTTGTGCTAAGTTGGACATGAGGCAATATCACTCCATGAGAAATTTTATTATGATGAATATTGCTCGATGAGACATGAATAAATGAAGATAAGAAAAGTGTGTAATGAAAAATGGTTATGTATTCACACTTGAATAAGTGAAAGAGACACAAATTTTCCATGTGCATTTAGAATGATATGTGAATTGAAGGAGTAGTAAAATAGTTTTAGTTGTAGCTTGTGGCCACAACATGGGGTTGCGATTTTTTATTTCTTAGAGAGTGTAATGTAGTGGCATTTGACTGATTTACCCTTTAAATTTTGTCCATCCCTCTGATCTCGTCCAATGGTCCAAACACCATTGTAGTGGTTAATTATATTAACAATGAAAATTTGTTTGGGTCACCATGGAAATTCTAATTATTTCTTGTCACCTCCTTTGATGAGTGAGAGTATCTCATTAGGTTGAATGACTACAATGAAAGTAGAGTGCCATCAAATGTTTCTAAGCCATTTTATCTCTTCCCATTTAGTGATAGTTGTTTCTTGTGGTGCTTTGTTTTCAATTGTGGATAGAAGGGGAATTCAAAGCATAAGGAAGTGTACATTTTTTTGGATCCTTCTCTCTAATCCGAAAATTTCCGATTTTCCATATGACATTTCCTTATTTTCACTAATGTTTGATAGGTCCCATTGAAGAAATTATTCACCTGGTCACCCTTTTCACTAGTTTAATAAGTGCTTGAGCACTTGGTTTGAGGTTTTAAGGACTATAAATTTGTTGGTTAGTAAGAATACCATGGAGTTCTTACTTATAGGTTGAACTCAATTTATTTTATAAGAGGCTAGTGGAATTTATGGACAAATATTTAATTAAAGGATGAAATATTGATAAAGAGAACCCATCCTCTCTTTTGTGAATAAGGATACATAGAAAAGAGGGGAACAAACAATTCATGGAGCAGAAGAAAGAGGAAGAGGTAACTCATAAAAAAATTAGGGATCTTAAGAAAAAAAAGACGGGGAAATTTATATAGGAAAGAAGGGTTTCCATGACTAAAGAAGAAGAAGGAAGTATAGAGAAAATTAAATATAAAATAATTAATATGATGAAGAGGAAGGGAAGGAAAAGAGAAATACTAGAGGTGTAAAAAAAAAGGAAGAAGGGATAGTAGCGAGGAGAGGCATTTCTATCAAGGATCTAGGAACAGTCACGAAGATGAAAAGTAGGAGGAAATTATAAGTGAAGAAAGAAAAAGGGATAAGTAACAGAGGAGAAGATAGTTCTAGCAAGTTTTGGGGAAGAAATGCCACTAAGAGAGACTATTAGGTGGAATGGTGTGATTTTTCTAAGAGAAGTTGATAAAAATAAATAAAAGAGTAGAAATTGTGAAGAGAAGGAAAACCATTGAAGGAACATAATATAATTTAAGGAAATAAATGCGAGAGAAGGAGCAACGATAGAGATTGGTAGTAGCAAACCAAAGGAGACTCAGGTTAAATAACTTGTTTCTTATTCTTTCTTTTTTCAGAATTTCTCCGTGAAATTATTGTAATCCTTGGTAAGACTTATACAAGGAGATCCACCCAATCTAGTTTTTAGAAATAATGATCTTGAGATTTATAATTGGACAAAAATTGAAGCTTCGAGGGTTATTTTAATTGGTCGATTCCTCATTGTTAAGCACCTTTGTTATTGGGAGATCACGGGTTCAATTCTCTAGACACATTTGAGGTTAGGCTTCATGTTTGAGACGATGGGAGTGATCCCTTTGAGTGGATTTTATTAGAATAATATTCCAAGGACGTAGTTATTCATCGATCTCTAGTAACTATGAACCATATAGAAAAAAAAAATGGAAAGTAGTTGAATCTAATTGAGGCATACACATGTAATTTCATAAATTTTAGTTTAGTTGAAGCATTGGATATGAAAATATGAGATTTATTCTTATGTGTTTGTGTCATAACAATATGTGTGCAATTGGTATATTTGATGCCCTCATGAGTGTTTATTTATAACCCAAAGTGGCTATGGTTTGCATACCATATTGTTATGTGGGATTTCCCACTCAATAAATATGAGTTCATATACACAAAATGAAAATATAGGAAGTGTAACTAATTTTCTATGAAGAAAATAACAAGCTTTTATGATTAGCAATTTTTATTAAGAAAATAACAAGCTTTTATGTTTTGCATCAAATAAAATACCACAATGAATTGGGAGAGAAAGAATCTCTAGATGTAACAAAAGGAATAAGTTGAGTAAATATATTAAGGATTTCCTTAAAAATCTCAAATAGCCTCTAAGGATAGGAAATGAAAAGGTCTTGAAAATTGTAATATCAATAATTATCACATCATATAAAATATAATACATATGAAAATATACAAATACTAGTCACTAGAACCCTTATCATTCCTCACAACAACAAAAAACGGTCTCCAATGCTATCGGGCGAGATAGAAAAAATCTCAGTTGTAATCGTTGTTGTGGATGTTGATAAGGAAGAATATTGCAAATTTCTATTAAAACTAGTGATTCAAGTTCTATAACTCAAATCTATATTAGAGTATATGAATGCTCAAAACAAATTGAAATTATACTGTAAAACAAGTCACTAAAAGGTTATAAAACCATAAAAAGCAGTGTGATCCAAATAACAAGGATATTGAATAAAAATATACTCGAACAAAAAATTGGATTTGATACTTTCAATCCTATTTATGTTTTTCCTACCAAGTACTGAATTCAACCTCTTAAGGACTGAATTCAACCTCTTAAGGACTTACTTAAAGCTCCTATAAAAAGACAAATCAAATCGTTCAACAAATTCACCTGATAATGGAGAAGGGGGTTAAAAATAAAAATCTAAATAATGAAAACATTATTTAAATGTAAATATCACAAATTATTCATTCCATGCTATACATCCATTCATAAGTCGTGAAGAAGACATATTTGAAGAAAATATACATAAGACATATTTGAAGAAAATATACATAGGCAAAAATTAACAAATATGGTCCACGTATTTCAGATAGCTCTAAAATGATTTCATTCATTTAATATAAAAAAGGTTCATAAGAGAATATTCATGAGATATCACGCTTGACAAGAGTCTATGAAACTACAAATACTATGAAATTATGGAAATAACTCTTTATGAGAGTCAAAATTAATATTACAAACTTGAAATGTAAGTTCAAATAAAGTAGGCTCCTAAATAACTCGACAAAATTCCTCATACTTAAACAAAACTTGAATACATTCATTCCTAAGGGACTAGGATGGGGCTCCAATAAACCATTAAAAAATATAGTAACCTAGAAACAAAATGCACACGTTCAAGTATCATATTTATAAGTATATATCACAATTCATAAAGCTCGATTATCTAATATTTAGATGCAAAAAGTGGGAAATTGCTTCAAATAAAACACTCACGAATTTATAGAAGGATTAGTAGAATGAATTCTCTCTTTGGAAAAATTATACGTCGAAGTATATATATTGGTCTCACATGTCTATTATTGTAACTACCTTTGTAGTTATTTAGGACTAACAATTTCATTTAATGAACTTTAAGCCATTCCTCAATATACTCCTTCATAGGTAGTATATTCGTATCTTGTTTTACTCTTAATTAGTTTTTTAGTCTTTAATTTTTTTTTTGAATATAATCATAATTATTCAATGGTTTATAGTTGATCTCATTGTCATTGATGAATGTATCTAACCATTTCTTAATCTTGTTCTCTACAAAATCCATTAGATTGTTGAACCTATTACCCCATGATGTCCTAGTAATTTTGAAATACGCCTCTAGTTGGTCCTTTAAAATTAACATGGAGTCTAAGTATTCATGGGCCATCAATATAATAGACAACCTTGACTTCTTTAAGGAAATATTTACTGCTACATTCATTAATTTTGTACATTAATCAATAACATCTTTTAACATTTGGATATTTTCGGACCATCTTACTTTGATCTTCTTTATTCACTTACTCATTGGAAGCCCTTGTTTAGTTTTTGAAAATCATTAAGGGTAGTGATTTTGGTAATGAATGTTAATAAACAATTTTCAATGAAATACAAAGTGTACTCTATTTTTTTATGCAAATAGTCCTGAATGAAGAAATCCTTTGAGAGAGATTAAGGACAAGCATATACACCATGCTTATTCAATGATTCTTAGTCACTTATTCATGTTCTATATGACATAAATTATAATTCCATTAAGTAGTTTAGTTTCCTTTCTGATTATGTTAGGTTTTTTGGGTGTGATTGATGGTGTGAGGTATGGAGCTAAAATAGCTAGAGTGGCCATGAATAAAGGTATAGGACCGAGGGATTCTTTAAGCTCATTGATTTTACTTTTTAATCTTATGTTTTCAATATCGTTATTTGTAATGGTAAGAGAAAGGGCATACCTTGTGGTCATATGCAATTTTTAAATCCCAAAACGTCCAACTTTTGATACATCTAACTTAGACTTCTATTTCTTTGTTATTCTTTTATTCTTAGCATTAACATTTTCAATTTGTAATTTTTTCATGATTTATTATTGTCATTAGAGGAATTTTTAGCTTAAAAGTGGCCTCCTAAGGAAAAATAATAAAATAATAGTTAAAATAATAAAATACGAGTTATGAATTTTGGAGGGAAAAAAAGAAAACTATTTGTTTTTTAATTCTATTTTTGCCTTATCTCCTTATAGGGTTAATCAAATTTCAAGTGTAGACACTCATTGTATGTGGAATTAAATTCTACATCCAACGAGTACCCATTATGCATACTTTTGAGAAGACCCACATTGATAAAAAATGATGATACATTAAAATGTGTGTTGAACACACTTTTTTAATGTATCTTAAATTTTTATCAATGTGGGCCTTCTCACTACCTTTACTCACCGAAGGTTTCTCCCTCTAACTCAGGTGCATGCTTTGGTTGCAACTCATATCGTGTCAATCCATGACATATCATCACCCTGTGAACTGTCCAACATATTTCAACACACTGCATGCCCTCATGACTCAAACTATTTAGGTGATCAGTCCAACAATCACGTCCAAACCATGAGAATGAACCTACTCATGTCCTCGTCAATTGTTTCTCCAACATTTCTACACATATTCAACTTCGATCAAGACCCTTCATGGACATGGAGGTAGTTGGTCTATGACCATGGGAATCACATGGACGAGATTATGAGGTAAGTGAAGACTTACCCGTTTGACAACATTCATAAGAAGCATATCACAGATGAAATGGAGTTTTCTTCATGAACCTGGATATGGCATGATGAGTGTTGGTTGAAGGACAGATGAAAAATGGCTAGGCCTCATCATACTCAACTTGTTCCAAAGTGCTCCCACCAAGGCACCTTTGTCACTGCAACCACCATCCAACTCCAAGGCATCTCAATCCTCTCTCATTCATCAAATCACTCCTCATGAACACATCCCATATTGTGCCTGAGGTACGCGTCCCATACCACATCAAGGTCAAGTTAAAACTGACCTCATCTCCTCAACGAATTAGATACCCCAAGACCACCATCTTATGAAGTATTTATCAATTCAACTCTATTTAAGTCGTCATAAGATCCTATCAACCATCTTCATACAACACTTTAGGCGAGCACACTTGTCTCAGTCGCAAGTCCCATCATAAGTTGCCTCTGCCTTCTTTGTCGCATAAATGCTATTATAAGTCACCAATCTCTTCAAAAGGACCATGAACTTTCAATTCGAATGCATCCATCATCCCCATCGATCCATCTACAAAACATATTCATGTCGCATCGACATGCCCATCTTGCACAACATCCTCACTTGCCACTTCTTCTTGATGCCCATATGCGACATCTATACAAGTGCCTTCACTTGATTTTCCTACACAAATTTTACCATGTCCGTCTCTTCAAGTCAATGCACATAACTTCAATTTCCTAAATCATCCACTTTGACATGACCATCACATCCTTGCCTTCGGTCAGGTTAGTGCCCTTGGCCACCCTAACTTCATTGTCATCATCGTTGGTCACTTCCATCATTGTTGCCTCCCCCAGAAAAGGTTCACTGAGACTGCCTCTTAGCTCTAACGAAACTACAATGAAGAAGTCCACCCAATACAAGGAAAAGGCCCTCTAGCGGAGGTTATAACAGAGGTTTTTAGTGTTATAAAATTGGCCAAAATTGTAAAAAAAAACATTTGCTACAACATCCATTTTCGGTAACGGAGGTTTTAGCAAAGCTTCTAATGGAATTTCAACACAAATAAAAAATTTGGGCGGCTGGAGGTTATTACAGATGTTTTTCACATCGGTGTGCTATTCAGGTGTCAACGCACCGGTGCGTTTTAGAGTAAATGCACCGGTCCTACAAACCTACGAAGCACCAGGACGGAAAAAAAATAAAGGAAGCCCTGGGATGTTTAGAAATGTCCTAGTGTGTGTCATCCAGACGGTTGCCCAGGGGCGGTCGAAGGTGCATGCATCGAACCGTAAAGGTCTAAAACTGCATCGGGCGCATTCTAGGTGATACAACGCACTAGGCCATTCTAATTGGTATTGGGATTTGTGCGGTGCCCATAGGTTGTATCAACACACCAGTTCGTAGTATTATAGAAACGCACCGGTGCGCAGCATCACACAAACACACTGATTGTTCTAATTCGTATTGGTATTTGTGTGGCTCCCATAGGTCGTAGAAATGCATCGGTGGGCAGTCTCACATAAACGCACCAGTGCGTGGTAACACCCAAATGCACCAAGAGTTATAATTGGTATTAGTATTTGTGTGGTGCCCATAGGTCGTAGAAACGCACCGGTGTACAGTAACTGACACACACCGGTGTTCAATTTGTATTTTTTAGAAACATCGACCTGTGACAGTGAAATTATTGTGATTTTTTAAAATTCATTATTCATCAAAAGTAGACATATATCTTATAATAATGTTCATATCAATTAATTTTTTATTAGTGCATTTGAATGTGATGTTTGGATTAATTCGTTATATCATATCATAATTATTGTGACTTTTTAAAATTCAGTATTCATCAAAAGACGACACATATCTTATAACATTATTCATATCTATTATATTTTTATTAGTGCATTTGAATGTGATGTTTGGATTAATTTGTTATATCATATCATCAGATTTTACATCTCTTCATTATAATATTTAACCATCCATATATTTAATCAGTGGTGTTACATTTCACAGTGACAATGGAGAACCCAATAGAATATATTAAAACATATTTTATTATATATATGAATAAGACACTCTTTGTCATACAAAATGAGACAATTATTGGTATTCTTTTGTATTTCAATTGGGACACTATGTCCATCACATTACACAAAATGTTTGATTTCACAAACAAATATTTCAAAAAATACAACGCCTTGCTTTGATATCCAAACATAATGATCATCATTCTTTGCTCGAACTGATGCCACTGCTCGAGCTAATTCCATGACTTGGGTTATTTTGAGGAATGTTTTGTTCACGGTGTTGATTGTTTTCTTCTTCTTCACCTTCCATCTACAAAAATTAAAAATAAAATGTAATGAGTGTATATACATTGGTGAGAATAATGAAAATTGCAATATTAAATAATATAGATAAATGAAAATAAAAAATAAATGACGTACCATAGGAACAATTGACTCATGAACTAAACATATTATTTCAAAACCAAATTTCATGCTATCTTTCAAGATTTCATCTATTGGCGCAGTTCCATACTTTGTTGCCTGCCAGTTTTATACCCCATAACAAATCATATATTTAATATAAAAGATTTTTTTGTTCTATTAATTATAGATGGAGCTAAGTAAAACAAGATCTATAGATGCTTACAAATTCCACAATTAATTTATGATATGCCAACATATACTCACAACCCATATTTAACCCAATGTAAATCAATTCGTTTGATGGTTCTTCTTTGTATGTTAGCACCTATTTGAAGACATTCAATGATGATTGTTGTAAAACAACTTAAAATATACAAAAATGAAATCTAGTTAAGTTGTTATAAGGAAGTACAATTACTCACAAACTTAGATATCAACCCTTTTCTTCCTTGTCGTCCCGTTTTATGTGCTGAATGGGTTCCATTTTCTTTTATTTCCTACAAGAAAATACTTGAAAATTAATATCTAATGCTAAATTGTTTATTTATTGTACCTAATCGAAAAATTCAATGATTACATATTAAATTTGAAGCACGTTGTTCTTGAGATGGCTCCTCGTGCGATGCAATTATGTCCATTTCCTTGACCATCTCCTTGTACACCTTTTTGGACATTCCTACTGGCATATTTCTGATATCAACTCATTCATCTTTTGAGATTTTGACAATCTTTCTAAAAATGTAACATGACAATAAACTATTTAATTTTTATATTGATATATGAAAATTAAATATAACAAAAGTGATATTTATAAATAATATTTATAAATAATTCTAGAAAAACATTTAAAAGAATATTACATTTTCATTCCTTATTTTTTGTTGTTGTATGTTTTTGCTATTAAAAGTTTGACATGCCTCAATTAACCAATTCTCTGGAAACTCTTCTTGATAAAATTTGGTTCTTGGAATCATTGGATTTATTTTTGTATTATAAGTGGAAATAACGTCTATACATTCATTCCACTAGATCCCTCAAAATTTTATAAAAGTTTTCCCTGCTTTCGTTAGCCTCCAGCACCACTCCAAATGAGCTAAGGAGCAATTCATTTTCATTTGCATGTTCTATTTTTTTTCATTTCTTAGAACAAAATTCATTTTCTAAGTTGTTTGTCCCTATAGAACATTAAACATATGTGAATTAATAGATCGTTTGAAACATGTTATCTAATAATTTTAAGTATATTATTAATGAAAATTAAAAAAAGAAACTCATATTGAGTCGATACTATTTTTTCATTCACCTGATTCATCCTTTTGCAATTTTTCCATCAAGATTTTATGCTCTTCTGGATGTAGAACAAAAATAATCTTATCGAGCTTCATCATTTTGTGGCTCTGCATGATACATAGTAAACAAAACATATTATTTAAACTTACATATAGTTCAAAACTAATATTTTTTGTAAAGAATTTACAAAGAACTTTCCTTTTTTTCTTTTCTTGATGTGTTATCAGTATTTTTGTTACTTGATCTCTTTTCAGCCATTTCATTATCAATATGAAACCTGTACCATATCATTCATTAATATATTTTACAAATAAATCATTAACTTTTGACATAAAAAAAATATATCAAGAAATCGGTGCGCCTTTAAAATTGTACGCACCGACGTCGATGTGTCGTGTTCTTATAAACGCACCACCAAAATAGTATAAAACATCGTATGATGCTCAATGTCAACAAGGAACATTGGTGTATTATATGTTAACCAACGTACCGATTAACACAGATAAATTAATAAAGATCATCTAGTGTTAGTTTTTGTAGCATATGGTGTCGTGGAGGGGGTGGTGCAACCTATTCCTATAAACGCACCAGGAAAACAGGGAACCACCATACAGTTCTCTCTATCAACAAGGAGAATTGGTGTGTTATATGTTAAATGGTGCACCGATTAACACATAAAATAAAAAAATATTTTTTCCAAACAGTATGTGTGCGGTGTGCTATAATGAAATAGCGCACCGGTGCCCTATTTTACATATGGCACATGGATTAAAAAAAAATTTATTTTAATTTTTTTTTATCAAACAATACGTGCGCAATGCGCCATGATAAGACATTGCACCGGTGCGCTTGTTTACACAGGGCGCATCGATTAAAAAAAATATTTTTTTTTAAAATTCACGCAAGGGCCGACATGGATTAGGATCCAACTATGCAAGTCGTATTGTGGGTTAGATGTCATAGGCCTATATATATATAGCAATACAAACCCTATAAATCTAAAATGAAAAGCCCTAATTCTGAAATCATGGAAACGGGAAGAAGCAAGGGCAAAAACAAAAAGAATGAAGGGTTTAGGGTAAACTGGATTTTTTTTTTTTTGTCTATTTGTTTTTTTGTTTTGTTTTTGTTTATTTATTTTTATTTTTATTTTTTTTAAACAATAAAATTTATTCATGAGATCATTTGAAATTCTATGCTAAAGGGTTTGAATCACCAGAGGTTTGGAATTCTGATTTTCTGAATAGTTTTGCTCAAAAGTATTTCGCTACTCCACAATGCTCTCGTGCTCTCTTGCTCTAGGTATGTCTCGTGAAAATATCTGGCTGAAATTTTTTGCAAAAATAGTGAAAAAATGAAAAGTTTTTAGTATTTAAAGAGTTGTTTTATGAAATTAGATTTTTGAAAATATTTTGTAGCCCATTTTTCAATTTATCGCTTTTTTTTCACTTAAAAAAAATAAAGTTGTGTTTTTTTTATTTGCGGCTATTCGTCACTGGTGGGTGAATTAATAACACCGCACTAGTGCGTCAGTTAATCACACGGCACCAGTGCGCAGTAACTCAAACGCACCGGTGCAGTGATCTGTACATTAGCACCGATAACAATAAGTCCATTTTTAAGGCACCGAAATTACTTTTTGGTGTGTACACCAAAATTTATTGCTTATTTTTCTCAAATGCAGGGAGAAAATATCATAACTATACTGAATGGAAAATTCTTCAAAATCCAGTTCGTTCCATAATATTTCTCAAAGTTCATCGCGGATTTCTCCCTATCCATCTCAAGACGTAATATTTACTTCAGATTTTATTTATATTTTCATTATCTAATTGAATTTATGTTTTTTATCCATTTCAATCAACTTAATAAAATTTAGAATGTATACAAATTTGCAGGTTCATGCAGATTCAAAATCGAGTTCAGATGCACAAAATATTCAAACAATTCCAAAACATCAGAAGCTCTTATCAGGAGCAAAATACCATAAGGCACATTTGGTAGATAAAAATGGACAGCCGCTTTACCCTGCCAATTGTAACAATATTGCATCTTCTAGCCACAATCCCAGGACAATCATGGTAATAATAATTTTTTTCTATATTAATGTAATTATTTCAACGTCAAAGCAATTAATAATGCATTGTCAATGTTCTTACTAATTGATATCATAGACTTTGTACTAATCATATTCAAATATATTTTTTGAAATTATTAGGATTCTAGTGATGATGAGCGACCTACCTACCATCTTCCGTTGCACCCCACGACAATGTAAAATCAAGAGAAGTATGAATTAAGAGAAAAAATCGGAGAGGAACGATACCAAGAATGGTTGAATCAACCACCGATTCCACTCCCACTACATCCAGATTCACCAATTAGGAATGACTACATCAATAGTAGTTATTCAGAAGCTGGAAATGGAGGCAATCAAATAGAGGTTGGTATGGATGATTACTTAATGGATATGACTTCCATGCAGAAAATGTTATTAGATGCATTCCAAAACGATGATCAACTAGGGGATGATGCTCATGTCACTGACACCTTTTACGAAAGCCTTAAATTTGCTTCCACCATCCCTCTCTTTGGACTTGGTAGTCAGTCAAATTCTACCCAGTTTGGGACAACGATGTTACTATACAACTTGAAAGAAAAGTTTGGCTTGTTGAATGCATGTTTCTCAGAAATTTTGAGGTAAGTTACCATAAAGTCCTCCCTTATATAATTTTGAGAAATATAATCACACAATGAACATTACAAATGGTCAATTTTATGAACGTTAATAATTATATTGGAATTTATGTACATTTAATATTTTCCATGAACACCAACTACCGGTTATTTAAAGATAAGGTTCTTTCGAGTCATAATGTCTTTCCCGGTAGCTACGAAGAGGCAAAGAAATTGTTGAAAATGTTGGGTGTTGAGTACATATCATATCACGCATGTCCAAATGATTGTATTCTATATAGAGGATAATATGCAGATAAAGAGATATGTCCGAAATGTGGGCATGATAAGTATGATAAAAAAAAAGGAAGAGTAAATCGCGTGGTCCTCCTTTTAAGATATTGAGGGGTGCAACATGTAATTTTGTTTTCTCATAAATAAAATTACGAACTTTTTCTTTGTGAAAAAAAAAATATTGAGGGACATGCCTGTAATCCCAAGGATTCAAAGGCTCTTTTGTTGCAAAGAATTAGCTGTGTTGCAAGGATGGCATGCCTCACACAGAATTGAGTTGGGAGTTATGCGAATCCCAATAGATTCAATTGCCATGAAGTATATATAGGATACATGGCCCAAAAAATTCAAAGGATGAAGTACGAAGTCTACGACTCAGCATTTCCATGGATGGCGTCAACCCATATTCCCTCTAGAACATCAACTATTATGTTTGGCCTATAGTAGTGATCAATAACAATATTCCCCCATGGTTGTCCGTGAAGAATGAACATCTTATGTTGGCTCTCATAGTCCCTGGTAGAAGACAAATGAAGAATATGGATGTCTACTTACAACCACTGGTAGATGAATTGAAGGAATTATGGGATGGGATAAATGTATACGATGTATCAAGACCCATAATAGCAGGGAGGAGTTTTACATTGTATGGCATATGTGCTTACACGACACATGATTATCCAGGCTTAAGAGTTTGTTCTGGTAAATTACATTTTTATTGATTTATTTATATACGTAATAATATTCTTTCGCATATTAGTTATTTAATTCGTTGTATTATTCTGATCTTCATGATATTCTTTAACGTGCCATGCATATAAATTGTATACAATAATCTCGCAGGTCTTGTAACAAAAGGGTATTTTGGATGTAAATGTTGTGGACCTTCTCTGAAATCTAGATGGTCCAACGACCTATGAAATCCAGTGTATGACTGCTCCAGGGTATTCCTCATAGAAGAACACCCTTACAGAAGAGCAGCATCCACTTTCAATGGTAAACTAAAGAGAACCCAAAGGCCTCCAATAAGGACACCACTGAATGTCTTAGAGAATATGAGAGAGAGAAGGAGAAGGAGTTCATAGAAATGTTCGGTTCAAATGGGGAGCCTATGTTCGATGATCCATAATTCTTCGACACCTATGTTGAGAAATTACCCTTTGGGATGAAAAGGAAATCTATCTTTTATAACCTTGGATATTGGGAGCATCTTAAGTTACCCACTTATTAGATCCAATGCATATATTTAAAAATGTTTCATCCTCTTTATGGAGGCACATATGATCGAAAAAAAGTGACACATTGGCTGTTAGGAAGGATCTTATTACTTCAAATACTAAAAAGAAACATTGACCAAGATGATTAGAGAGTATAGGATCAGAGGCAGGCGCTGGTCCCTCTAATTCATGGTATTTCAAAGAAGGTGATATCCCATGGATTTAAAAAAAAGATGATCTTTCTTTGGCAAAGAAAGTTATAATGGGTGTGAGGGCGCTATCTTCATATGGGTCTTCACTACGGTGTTGCTTCACCGTGGATGACCATTTTTTGAGGTTTAAATCACATGACCATTTGAATCTTCTAAGAGTATGTATAATGTCAAAAGCACGATTTTATTATTTTTTATATTAATAAATTTTATCCCATGCAGGGATCATAAAACAAAACTAGTTTTGTATATTATTGCATGTGTTTATAACTTTGCAGTGTCATTATCCTTTGTTCGTGTGTGAGTGTGTGAAACATGAATTCCCCCAAGACCTAGGATGTGCCATATATAAATTATCTACATTTTTACGTTGTATCACGTCAAAGGAGATTCATGTGGCTATCATTCCACAGTGGCGTCAAGAGATAGTTGAGATTGTTTGTATGTTTGAGAAGGAATTGCCAACAAGTTTCATGGACTTACAGGTTCATCTTCTAATCCACATATTAGATGAGGTTGAATTATTTAGGGTGGTTTCTTGTCGTTGGATTTTCTTCTTAGAGAGGTACATGAAGAAATTGAATGGTTTTTTTCGACAAAGGGAAAAGCCCAAGGGGTTTATGGAAGAGGGGTACATATCGTATGAGTCTTTATATTATGCTAGTGAGTACATAAATCAGATCGACAACAGACCAGGTGCAGTGATTTGGGATGATGAAAGGGATGAAGAGAAAAGAGAAGGGGAGCTGCTCCAAATGAATGGAAAAAGAGCTTGATAAAGAGTAAGCGACTTATAATTTTTCAAATTTACACAAAGTAAATATTAATGTTGAACTTCGATATAATGTATATTTTGATCTCTATGTACTATATAATTTCAGTTTGATTTCATCAACAAATACAGATATTGAAGCAATCAATAATTTGTTCTTTACAATTCTGAAGCGACACAACCGTGGGTCGCATTGTACGAACAAAAGAGGATGAATTGGGATAGTGACAGGAAAGAATTCAGATGGTTGAATGGTAGAAGTGTGCCTTATCCCTATCATTTAAAATAAAATATGCCAAAAATATGCCCCAACAGTTGGGTTGTTGACCAAGCCAGAGAGAAATACGGTGCAACCGGTCGTTACCTGCGTGTTGAAGAGGATGCACTAAACCTAAGGATTGGGTGCACCAATTCGGTAATAATATATTTAATTTATATGTACATTTGAAACTTAATAATGCACCTTTCAAATGTAATTACATCTATATTTCATATTTTAACTGTTGGGTTATTATAAGACACATGACACTATGATTTTTTAACTTTTTTATAGGTGCATTTGTTCCCATATATGTGGGCATATGGACACCATTTTCGCTTATAAAATTCCGATGATGGACACATGACACAAGACCGTGGAGTGGAAGTCAAGTTCGATCAATCTAGTTGATCTAGCCACCGTGATCAAAACTTAGTACGAGAGACGTTACGTTACGTCTAAAGATACAAGAGATCATTGAAGTGGTTTTCTCTTCTTTCCAATGTGTTTTTTTTAGGTGCAAGTGGTGGGACACCTTTGATCAAAATAATGTAAAGGAAGATCGCGATAGTGGGCGAATATGTATCAACTCTAGAAAGATGTGGGATGAAGCTAAGGTGTCCTATGTTTTTCACATATTAAATATTTTTTTTTATTAAATGAGACATGTATTTAGGAATATATATATATATATATATATATATATATTTTTGGAAAAAGAAATAATCGGTGCGCCACAAAAAACAAGCATGCACTAGTAACAGTGCGTCTGTTTTTATCGCGCACCGAAGCTGGTGCACCTGGAAATTTGCAGTGCACCGCAAATCATGACATATCGTAGCTCAAGCGGTGCATTGACTAAATGCACCGCCAAAGATTAGCTAGTGGTCAATGAGCGGTTGTTTAACCGATCACACTATTGACTATGAACAAATTTGAGAGGGCGGTGCGCTGACAAAAATACTCACCCCGAGGCAGATAGTTTCGTTAGTGCACCGCCCTCGTGGCATCGTTACACGGTCAATAGTGCGGTGGTATAACCGACCACACTATTGAATATGTACGAGTATCGGGAGTGCAGTGCACTGACCAAATTATACGCCCCGGGGCGTATATTTTAGGAAGCGCATCGCCTTCCTGACATCACTACATAGTCAACGGTGCAGTCATTTACATGAACACAACATTGACTATGTCCAGTTCCGGAGGGTGGTGCGCTAACAAAATTACCCACCTTGAGGGCCATATTTCCGTTAATGCACCACATTCTCACACCTCAACATGGTAAACGGTGCGGTCGGGTAATCAACCACACCGTAATTTTTTAATTTAAAAAAAGCACAGTGCGTCGTTTTGGTACTACCCTGGAACCGGTGCAGGTACCGTTAGCACCGGTCGCGGTGCAGCCTATAAATTTACAGGCAACACAATGAACCGGTGTGAGCCGAATGGCTAGAGCGCACCGCGCAGAATTGTTTTTATTATAAATAAGGTGAATTTTAAGTTATTCTAGAAAACTAATTATCTAAAAGGTAAAATAATGGAAAACAAAATTAAAATACCTGTACATTTGGCCGTCAAGGAGGCATATTAGCTATAGAATTTTCAAAACTAAATTTGCCCACCGTTTTGAAAAATTTGAAATGGAGATGGTGGGTAATGGACCGCAGCAGTGCGTGCAATGGGAACATCGATGACATGGCACCTCACACAAGGTAAATTTGCACCGGTGCTTGACAACGCTGGAACACTGAAAAGTGAAAAATGCGGATTTTTGGCTGTAATTTTTTTTTATTTAACCCTGTTTCGGTGTGTGGGTTTTCAAGGCGCACCGAGCTATTTATTTAAACTGCACCGGGATGTTTTAGTTTTAGCGTGGGATTTTAGGATGCATCGGTGCTGAATCTGCGTAGAGCACCGGTGGCCTACAGTAATGAGACACACCGGGTGGTTTTGTACCGAGCGCACAATGTCCTGGTGTGCCAATTTTTAGTATGCACTGGTGCTTTCTCTAGTGGAACACACCGGTGCGATTTAGGATGAGAAACGCATCGGAAAAAAAAAAAAAAAAACATCTGCAAAAACCTCCACCTACCAACCTCCTCTAGTAACCTTCACTACAAACGAATGTCTGGGCTATTTTTATAAGGGGTTCCTCAAAAACATCCGCTAGAGGGTATTTTCCTTGTAGTGACCCAAGTATGTATATCAAGTCTTCTTCTTCCAACATGCCCTTCCTTCTTCTTTCCATGAGTTATGTTGGGCACTTTTCCAAATATCCATTTGACTAAGTAAGACCCACTCATCGCACCTTCCGCTCTAAGGTCGCATATTTCCCAAACATGTCCCACAAAAGCCAAAATCATCCATTGCAAACATACCTCAACCTTCCAAGTGAAAGCCATCCATGGTTGTGATATTCATGAATTTGGCCCAACTTGGGCAAGATCCATCTCACCAAGTAATGCCCCTTTTGTCAGAAAAATTGCAACACTTGTTTCTTCATGCTCGTACCTATGGCCAACTTCTTCTTTCAATGGCTGTGACATGCCCAAATTTGGTTAAGTTGTGATAGGAATCATCCCACCAAACTCTTCCTCTTTTGTGTTTCATGTTCACAACACTTACATCACACTTGACCATGAGACAAACTTCCTCTTCATACATTGCAACTTCTTCTTCTTCGTTAGAGATAGCAACTTCAACTTGCCCAACCTCCCAACCAAGTTGAAGAAGCTCCCTGCTAACATTGTCTTCCAAAATTTCTAGTTCTTCTCACAATCATGGCCTCTCTTCCTTCATGCATCCCAACCTACGCATGAGCTGCATAAGTCTATCACAACCCTCTTGCGGACCTGCCATCGTATTGCCTAACCCTTAACAAGTTCACAACCTCTATCACAGTCTTCAAAACTTCTCCAAGTGCTCACCTTCCCAAAGTAGCCTTTGATACGATATGCTCACTAAGTGAGCAGATGTGTCACCAACTTCTGTTAATACCCACTTTCTTCAAAATGGGCTCTGACACCATCTGTCATGGCCCCATCCTATCGTCGCCACGAGACCACCATGGGTTTTGAGTGGTAGCGACGATATTTCGTCGTAGTTATGCTACTACTCTAACCTGGACTATGCATACTGCTTTCTTCACTTCAACACTTGGTCAATTTTTCATTCAAATTCAATCTTCTTATTTAATTATTACAACAATGGAAATAAAATTTCAATTAAAATTCAATAGTTCCACAATTCATTGATATTGTAAAACCAACATTCATAAACAACAATATACATAAGTATGTGATGGAAGGGGGAAACTCCCAAAACACTTTCCCCTAAATGAAGAGCCAATTATTACAAAAGGGTTCATATTTTGTAAAGACGTTTGTCTTGTAATTCATCTTAACTATTGATTTGTGAAGCTTGAAGTGGGATCAAATCTCTTAAGGTGCAAACCATTTTTGAAGTTTTGCACCCTGAAAAGAGGTTTGCACATCAATAAATTTGATATGGATCTAAATTGGTATTATTTTAATTTATTGTAATAATTAAATTAATAATTAATGATGATAATTATAAAAGCATGTATATTTAGAAATAGGGTTTCTATAATTTTAATTTAATTACTAATAATTATTATATTAAGTGGATGGCAATGATTTAGCTTACATATAATATTTTAGAATATTCTTAATAATAGTCACAAATCAAAAGTTGAGATTTATTTTACAAGTAGTTATTGTGTTTTTGGAATTTTAATTTAATTGATTAATTAAAGAATAATATCATATGAAATGACTTACATGATTTTTTTAAACAATTGATATTAAAAAAAACCAGTGTTAACCCATAGTATTGTAACAAAAAAAACTATTTAAAAATTAAAAATCTCCATAATGAAATAACTATAACGTACCTCAGATTAAATTTTAATCTCCATAATGAAATAACTATAGCATACCTCAGATTAAAATTAAAAGACGGGACTTCATGTACTCAACGTCATTCTCTTCCTCTCGACTTCTATTTACCTTTTTATTCTCCTCTACTTATCATGTCCTACTTTTCCTCTGTTGGTCGTTTCTTCACGCTTTTTCTACGACGTTGAACTGTACTCTGACAGCCAACTACCATTAACGACGAATTCAAAAGAGTTTGACATGCTCATCCATTCCATCCAATCTATAAATGGGTACTCATGATGCTAATTATCTCATTGCCCACACTCGCAAGATGACGACGACCGCTAAGTATCTGATTGCCCACACTCGAAAAATTCATCACTCAAAGCTTCTGTTCAGTCCTTTCTTGACGGGGGCATTGAGATCTGATGTTTTATAATGCCCCAACTCTGTCAAATCAGAGGTGAATCAGACTTGGAAAATCAGGCTTTCGCTTATATTGATAAAACTTATCCAGATTGTTGTTGTACCATTAGCCAACTTGGGCACCTGGATAGAATTCTCTTTAAATATGCTTTCTCAGAATGGTGGATTGCTAAAAACACTATTCAGGCCACTGTAGCTTGCTTCTTGCAACTCCAAGATTATACTGCAGCTGACCACATGTGCATTAAGTAACTTGAGTTTGATGCCCTATCATAAATAATGCCAGCAAAATCAACATCTGAAAATCCACCAAGTACAAAGTTTTTAGTCTTTTTGTAAAGAAGACCAAAATATTTTGTTCTTTGGATATAGCGAAGAACTCTTTTGGCTGCATTCCAATGGTTTTCTCGTGGTTCCTGCATAAAGCGAGAAAGAATACTGATGGCATAAGAAATATCTGGTCAAATAGTTTTCAGATAAATCAGGTTACCAATCAACTGTTGATAAGTAGTGCTATCCACCATTTCCCCCCCTTCAAATTTTGAAAGTTTCCAGTTTTGTTCCATAGGGGTAAGAACAGTATTGTAATCTTGTGTTCCAAATCGCTAAAGAATTTTTGCTGCATACTTACTCTGAGAAATGAAGATATGTTGTGGACGTTGGAATACTTCTACTCCAAGATAGTAGTGAAGTAGTCCCAAATCTGTCATCTTAAAACCTGCATGTAACTCCTTTTTCACCTGTGCAATGTGATCATCATTGTTTCCAATGATAATCACATCATCTACATACATACCATAATCACCAGATTTTTACCTTGTTGGCGTACATACAAGGTATCATTAGATTCACTTCCTTGAAAACCAACTTTCCGAAGGTATTCATCCATTTTTGCATACCAAGCTTGGGGAGCTTGTTTTAACCCATATAAAGCCCTTATCAGTTTGCAGACTTTATGTTCCTGTCCTTCAATTTCAAAACCTGGTGGTTGTGTCATGTTGACTTCTTCCTGTAAATCATCATTGAGGAAAGCACTTTTACATCCATTTGATGAACTTTCCATCCTTGTTGAGTTGCTAAGGCAAGTCTGAGTCAGATGGTGTTCCATTTAGCTAAAGGAGAAAATGTTTCCTCATAATATATCCCTTCCTGTTGCGCAAAACCCTTAGCAATAAGTCTTTCTTTATACTTGTCGATATCGCCATTTTGCTTGTACTTAATTCTGTAAAACCATTTGCATCCGATGGGTTTAACATTCTAGGGACAATCAACAAGTTTCCAAGTGTTGTTGTCGATAATTGCCTGATATTCATTAACCATAGCCTCTTTCCATTCTTTATGTTTTACTACCTCTTGATAAGTATAAGGTTCAATAAAATCATTTGCTATCAAGGAAAAATTTTCTTCGTTTCTTTGTGATCCCCTTATTCTTATTTTATTCTATTCATTAGGCCTTACATCTTTCAAAAGTTGAATTGCCCATTTTGGCAATTGATGTTCACTGGTTTGAGATTGTGAAAAATCACCATCATTGAAAAGAGGGTTGATGTAAACTGATGTTTGTTGATCAACCGCAGGTTCTGGGGGCGGAGAGTCATTTTCAGAAGAACTACTGCTGCTAGGAGAGTTGAATGAACTGCTAGAAGACCCAGATGGCTCTGGTGAAGAAGACGGACTGGTTGAATAATTTTCAGATGAAGGAAACTCAAGTTCATACCAATTTTGTGAATTTGGTTGACTTTGTAGAGTTTCGTTTCTTTTATCACTTTTTGTTTCTAAATTTTGAAGAAGAGTTTCAACTTCTTCAGCACTGTTACTCTCATTTTCATCAAAAATCACATCTCTGCTTACAATAAATTTCCCATTTGACAAAAGTCGGTACCCTTTCTTCTCATCAGAATACCTAATCATTATGCACTTCAAGCTTTGTGAGTCAAGCTTAGTTCGTTTTTCCTTCGAAACTAAGGCATAACGCACTGATCCAAAAACTCTGAGATGTTTAACTTGAGGTTTGAAGCCAAATCATGCTTCATAAGGTGTGATTCTGTCTAAAGAAGCAGTGGGAGATTTGTTCCTTAAGTAGACAGCGGTATGAATTTCTTCAACCCAATATAAGGACTTAACTTTTTGAAAGTTAATGTCATAGATCTCGCCATTCCTAACAAGGTACGGTTCATTATTTCTACTACTCCATTTTGCTGCGGAGTGTAGACATTGGTAAGATGTTGTTTTATGCCATTATCCATGCAATACATTTTGAATTCATTTAAAGTGAATTCTCCGCCATTTTCAGTTCTAGGAGTGCCAATCTTCTCCTTTACTTCATTTTCACTAAGTTAATGAAAAGTTTTGAACTTTTCAAATGCTTCTGAATTTTGCTTCAAAAAATATACCCAAGTCATCCTGCTAAAATCATCAACAAAGAGTAATAAATATTTGCATCCTCCGATCGAATTTGGTAAGGGTCGACAAATATCATTGTGAACCAAATGCAAATGCCTATTTGCGCACCATGAACTTGTAGGAAAAGTCTCTCGATGTTGTTTTCCAAAAATGCAAGATTCACATTTTGCATTTTCCCTTTTGAAGGTTGGAAGTCCCTTAATCATTCCCTATTTTTGTAACTGAGAGAGACTGTCAAAGTTGAAATGGCCATATCTTACATGCCACAATCTGATCGGTGAAATGTCTGTACTTGCTGCTCCTGCAAAGTCAGAATTTCTTGGAATAACTGTCCCTTTCATCCTTAATAGTTTTCCATCTTCATAACCTATCATTACTGTTTTCATGTTCTATTTAATTGAGTTAATTTTAACTAATCCATCTTCCATAATCACTATATGTCCTACTTGTCAAATCGTGACTACAAATAACAAATTTTGCTTAAATGTTGGGACATACCATACATTTGAAATCATTCTTTCTCCAATGCCTGGTAAAAAAAAATTAACTACACCTACGCCAGAAGGAGTATGTTTTGTTTTAACATCCAGATAGATTGAATTGAGATGGCATTGTTGGAAACTCCAAAAGAAATCCCGTCAAAAAGTCATGTGTTGAGTTGTGCCTGTATCCATAATCCATGCATCTTCATAATCACTTCTAAAAATTCTTGAAACCTGTAAATTTGTTGATTTTGTATTGGTGAACACATATTCAGAACCATCAGGATCATCTTCATCGTTTGCAAACTGTGCAGAGTTTAGATGAAACTTGGGAATTTTATCAATAGAAGTTCTAAAACCTCTGCATAATGGCCAACTTTGTTACATCTCCTGCAAACAGTTTGACTAAAATATCTTCCTCTGCTTTGATATTGTCCTCTGCCTCTGCTTTGGCCTCTATTCTGATTTTTTCCCCTACTTGGACTTTGTCCTCTGCCTTGACTTTGTCCTCTGCATTAATTATATCCTCTACTTTGATTGTTTCCTCTTCCTTGAAAATTGCTCCTGCCTGAATTGTAGCCTCTATTGAGATTGTTTCCTCTTCTTTGACTGCGACCATGACCTTGGGCTGCTTGTTAGTGTGTTCTCAGAAAAGTGCAATGTCAATGACAGATAATTTTGAAATCGGATAGTTTCAGAATAGTGCAATGTCATTGACAAGTCGGAGAAGCGTTAAGAAGATTCCATTTCTCATTTTACTCATGTGTCTAAACTTGGCAGCGTTAAGAAGATTCCAATCATATTATGGTCCAATTATCTGTTTTGTTGGTGAAAATGGATATGGATTCCCGAGCTGTACGTATATCTGTTAGCTAGGAAATTGGCTTCATCCTTGAGATGGTAAATTCAAGGTATCTAAATGGACATGATCATTTAGATTCCAACTGTCTAGATAAAGAAAATAACAATTATGTATAATATTTATCTACTCTTGACAAGTTGCAATTGAGAGTCATCGAACAGATGAAAGCACTCTCTAGGGAGGCTGGTGGCAACAGGTCTTCAAAGAAAGATCTCCATAACCAATGGAATTCTTTCCGTGACTTTATAGCATTTATTGAGGGTAGCGGGGAATAATACAGATGAACTTTCTAAGAAATTTTCTTGGAGGTGGCTTTCAGAAGCACATGCAAGAAAATTCGTTGCTTTGAAATGCACTAATGTGTATTAATAAATATTTTTATCCTAACTTTACATTATTATATTTGGATCATCTAACAAAAGTTACGACCCCAGAAAGTTGAAACACCAATTTACCCAAACGGGGCCCATATTTTTGGTGCTTCATCTCCTAGGGTTAGTTTTTTGGAAGTTTAGAGTTTTCCATTGTTTCTCAATAATAAATAGACCCTCGAGCCTCATTGTAACACAGTTCAGAGGCATGTAGCCGCCACATCTCTTCTTAGAGATAAGCTACCAGCGCCCTAGCTATTTGATTTCCATTATGTTTGTAAGCATATTTATGTTATTTGATATTAATGAAATGAAGCATTATTTCCACTGCATCTCTGTGATTATGGTTATATGTGTATTCTTTTGCGTTCCTGCATAAATTCGGATCAATAATTGTGTCATTTGGCACCATGGTCTCGCAAAATTAGATCTATTTCTTGGGCACTTGAATTTGTTGTCAGATTCCATCAAATTCACGAAGGAAGTGGAGGTTGATGGTTGCCTTCCCTTCTTAGATATCCTTCTCTCAAGAAATGAGGATGGTTCCATTTCTCACCAATTTTTTCGCAAGAAAAATCACACGTAATAGTACCTCCATGATGGTTCCCATCATTTTCCTGCTCAGAAATTTGGTGTCATGTGTACTCTTTCTACTCGTGCTCTTACAATCTCTGATGACATCCACTTGGAATCAGAGAAATCGCATCTTCTTGATGTTTTTGAAAATAATGGTTACAGCAGATCTCAAGGTCTTAAAGCCTTTTGAAAGGCATATAAAGGATTGAGTGGAAAATCTACCTGGGTGGATCCTATTTCCAAGGTCCATCTCCTGTTTATCCAGGGGACAACGAACAAAATTCCCCATGTCCTCAGAAGAAATAATATCCCTGCCTCTTTCAAACCTCTCTGTACTATTATAAATTCTCTTGGGTTTGTTAAGGACCCTATCGACCCTAAGGACATGAAAGGAGTTTACATGATTCCTTGTTCCTGTGGAACTCCCTATATTGGAGAAACATGTCAATCCATTAGACAGAGAATCCAAGAGCATGCTACAGACATTAGACACAATCGATCTCGTACCTCAGCTCTTGCTGAGCATGTGGAAAAATCGTGTCACCATGTTTGTATTGAAGACTTGAAAGTCTTTGCCAAAGTTGATCACTTCCACCATAGGAAGTTAAAGTAGGCGATCAAAATTGAAAGGCATGCAGAGAATCTCAACCGTGATGATGGTTGGAAATTAAGTAAGAGTTGGACTCCGGTTCTAGCCAAGTATATATATATTATTTCCCTAAATAATATAAATAAAACTTTTTATTAATAAAATTTTATCCTTCACTAATTCCTATTATATTTAATTAAATGATATTTATTAAATACTCTATTTTGCTTAATAATAATTTATATAAAAAATTTAACCACCCTTTTTAATGTAGTTTTTAAACCCCTTTTTAAAATTTTGTTTTTCTATTATATTATTTAAAATTTTTATTTTATAATTAATTAATTAATTAATTAATAATAATTCGTAAGTATAAAAAAATTTAATAATTAACTTTCTAACGGCTAATTCTTAACAAGTAGTCTTAATGGCTAGTTCTTCACAGCTCATTATTAATGTGTATTTTGGGGCAATGATGCATACCCACTATTTATTCATTAAGATCGATTAGCTTCTCCACCTTGTCATAAAGATGAAGCACATTAGTTGATTTGAAACTTCCACCAAATCCTAATGATGTGATTAATCCAAAAATACATTCATCTACACTATGGATTACAAAAGTCTTAAATTTAAGATTAATTATTAATTATTAATTACTATGACATATTTTAGTTAATATTAATTATTAACAGTTATAGATATTATTAATTATTATTTATTTATAATTATTACTAATTTTAATTATTGATAATTAGCAATTAATAATTTATAATTATTATTTTCTAATATTAATATTAATATTATTTATATGGTTTATTTATTAGTTAATTAATAGTACAAAATAATAATATATAAATTTTAAATAATAATAAAATTATTAATATTAATATTTATAAATAAATAATAATAAATATAGTCGATATATGAGCGTTTATCAACCACTTAAACGTGATTGTGGTAATTTTAATATCAATCACATTTTGAAATAAACCACACTGGATTATAATATCATTACCAATTCCAATTTACACGTTCCAATTTACACGTGGGTTCATTGAATATGTCGTTATAATATTTCAATATAATATTTGGATTTATTGAATATGTCAATATAATGTTCCAACTTACACGTGGATATGTCAATATAATATCATATGAGCATGTATTCCAATTTTATTAGGATTTTATGAAATAATAATATTATATGAGTATGTATTCAAATTTTATTACGATTTTATGAAATAATTTGAATAAGTAAAGTTCACAATTTATAATATTGGTATTTGAAATATTTATTTATATAATATTGTATCATATTTTGGGGTGGATATGTTTTAGAAGTTGTGCTCATTGTAATTTTTTACTCTGTGTTAAGAATGTTTGTAATTATTTATAATTCAAATGTATATATATTTTTTTATTTATTTTTTATTTTTATTTTTTAAATTATAGATATTTCATTATATATGTCAAAATTTTAATTTAGCAAGGGAGGTTAAGCAAAGTTACTCTAGAAATTTTTTATAACCATTTTAATGATTGAATATAAATTCAATCTATATATCATTTGGATATTGGTAATATTTTGTGGTGTAATTTTTTTACTTTATGGTAAATGCTTGTAATTTCTCATAATTCAAGTGTATAATTTCCTTTATCTATTTTCTTCCTCTCTTTTTTTTTTATATTTTAAATTATAGGTACTTCACCACATATTCCAATCCTAACAAGGGAGGCCAAGAAAAGTGGCAACGAATATATATGGAGCTATAGCTTCATTAATGCACTAGGGAAGTATATGCCAACTCTTGGATTTTGTACTTGCCTAAATCCAAGGGTTGGCATATAATGGAGCTATAGCTCCAGAAATATTGATAGCCAAGAGAAGTCACCCTAGAAATTCTTTATGACTATTTGAATTCAATAGAAAAAAAGAAGAAAAGAAAGAGAAATAAAACATAAAACATAATTAGTAATGATTGTTATAATGATCAATTTTCTTTTACTTTATGAGAGATGATCGTAATAAGTTGCAGTGGATTTTTTAACCCTATCCCGAATGCTAGAATTACTCATAACCCAGGTGGATAATTTCCTTTATCTTTTTTATTTCTTTCTCCTTTTTACTTTATTTTTTAAATTATAGTTACTTCTCCACATATGTCAAAACCCCAACCTAACAAGGGAGGTCAAGCAAAGTCACCCGAGAAAGTTTTTATGAACATTTCAATTCAATATAAAAAAGTAGAAAAGAAAGAGAAAGGGTAAATAAAATAGAATTAGTTACACTGATTAAACACAAATTCAATATGTTAGATAATAAAATATTAGGGTTATGGGATTGAACTAAAAATAATTGAAGATGAGATACAAGAAATGTAAAAGCAAAAACAATCAATGATTGAAGAAAAGTGCACCTTGAGAGATGAGATTAAAGATTTAAATGAAAAACTAAATAACAATTTGGACCTAAGTAGTACAAATAATAAATTAGACATCAAACCGGTCAAAGAGGAAATGAACAAGCTAATTGAGTTGGATAATGCATGCAATAAAAGAACCTTGAATCTTATGTTTATCCTATAAAAAAATAGAGATTTGAGGACATGTTGGAAATACTAAAATAAATAATAAATAAGTCACAAATTGAAACAAGTTAGCTCTCATAAGAAAGAAGGTTTGGATTGATTCGTGTTAGGCTATAATGACCACAAATTTTCCATACTTAGTAAATATCCAAGCCTAAAGGGACACAAATATTTATAAATGAGGACCTCATCCCAACTGAAATATACTCGAGCATAAATATAGATTGATTCATGTTAGGCTATAATGACCATAAATTTTCCATACTTAGTAAATCACCAAGCCTAAAGGGACACAAATATTTATAAATGAGGACCTCATCTCAACATACCAAGTTGAAGTAAGGAAGGAGGTTCAAAAGGTAAAGGAAGTCAGAAAAAAAAAAGAGACAAATGGGAAATAATTAGAAATAGAAAAGTCATTATTAGGGTTAGAGACCAAAACGAGTGTAATAAATATGAATTTGGAACACTCTTAATCCTCTTTTGGAACTATCTTGGCTTTCCATGTTGTAAAGGTCCTATGTTAAGCTGTATTTTGAGTGAAATTGATATCGGTTTTTAGTTGTAACTTGGGAGCATGATGAGTCTAAGGTCCCTAAAATACATGGATTCGTTTTATTGTTAGCTTGAAACAAAAAATACTCTCCCAATGGAATTGGAGGAATAGCCTACTATATAAAAACGAGTGTCTCTCCTTGTACTCATCTTCATAAGATAAACCCCCTCAATTGGTACATTTTGATTAAAATATTTAACATTAATGGTAAGAGATTTATGTCAAAATTGGTTATTTCACACCTATGAACTCTAATTTTTATAAGAAAAACAATATATATAAGAAATTCCCTTATAATACCTTAGAGCATGATATCTATATTTTAAGGAATGAAGGTAATATCATCTTGTTAGGAGACTTTAATGCTAGGACCTCATCTAGCCAAGTTATTATTCTAAGTCACGTTTAAAACCCCGATCCTCCTTGGCTAGTTGGGGACCTTGATTTAGCTAATAGATTCAAAAGAAACTTTGAAGACCTAACTAAGAATTTATTTTTTACTGAGCTAGTCAAACTTTGTAGTTGCAAAGACCTTATAATTTGCAATGGCGTATTCAAGTGCCCAAAGTCTAACTAGATAAATTGTATTAATGGGCTTGGAAGTAGTGTCTAGGAAGTTTTGGGAAAAAGGGTTCATCCTCTCCCTTATGAAGAAAAAGAGATAAGGAATAAGAGAAATATCCATCGAGAAGAATAAAGAGGAAGAGGTAACTTAGGGTAAGAAAAGAAGGGAGGTAAGGAGAATAAATAAATGGGGGAATTTCTATAGGAAAGAGGGATGTCATGAATAGATAAGAAGAAGGAGGAATATATAAAATAAAAGAGGAAAACAATGGAGAAGAGGAAGAAGAATGTGAAGGAAAAGAAGAAGAGTAGATGGGGAAACAATGGGAAAATGGAAAATAAAGAGGAGAGGAATTTTCATCAAGTAGTGAGATAGAATCATAGAGATAAGGAGAAGGAGGAAATTTGAAGTGAAGTGATAAGAATAGAGAACTAAGATAGGATGACACGTTTCTAGAAGGTTGTTGGGAAGAAATATTACTAGTAGAGACTATTGAGTGTATTAGTGTGGTTTTTCCAATAAAGTTTGATGAAAATAAATAAATAATAGATATTTAGAAGAACAAAAAAAACCAACAAAGGGAGAAAATAGAATGTAAGAAAAAAGAGAGGAAGGCTCAACAACAAAACCAAGTCGTAACAAAGCAAGGGAGACCCAAGTTTAATCACTTTTTCTTTTTCTTTTGATAATTTTCTGTGAAATTACTAGAATCCTTGTTGTGACATAGGCCAAGAAGCCCTCAAAATCTAGTTTCATAATATAAAAATATTTGGATTTGTCCTTGAAAAATATTTGAAGATAATTGATGCATACACATGTATTTCATAAATTTATTTTAATTGATGTGTTGGCTAGATGGAATATGATTTTTTTTCTCATGTGTTTGTAATTTAAAAATGCATGCACTACCTATATTTGATATGTCCTTAGAGTTTTGATTGTGGCTATGGTTTGCATTCCATACTGGGTTGAATCATTTTGATATTCCTAAAAGAACCTAGAATTCCCTGTGGGAAAACCCTAGAAAAGAAAGAAACTTGGTTGGATTTTATTTTATACAAGAAATCCACACAACAAGGCAATGCTTATTCATACATATACTATGTGAACAACACATCTTGTCCACATCAATTCTTACTCATATAGATACATGTCCAGACTTTGATCCAAGAATGTAGTAGGAATCATATATTGCTAAGACTAATGAGGAATCATGGAAGTCTAAGAAGGCCATGAATGGCATGTAAAAAAACCGATGCAATCGAATCTAGCAAGAAGGACCCTAAAGGAAGATCCAAATATTGCATAAGGGTTCATGTTTAAAGGAGTGTGAATCTAGTTGGATTTTTGGTAGATAAGAAAACTACAGATCGGGGAAATGAGTAGCCACACATATAGTATATAGGCAACACATTTTAACTACATTAACACATAGCATTGTAGGCACATGTGAAAATAATGCTCCAATAATTTGGTAGGTTTTATAGATTACCAAAATAAATAAAAAACAAATGGCATGGAAGCAAACCAACACAGTTGAGTTTAGCAAGAAAGCTCCCAAATAAAAAGCCAATTATTACAAAGGGTTTACAATTTGTAAAGACGTTTGTCTATCAAGCTCTGAAAGTAATCAAATCTCTTCAGGCACAAATTTTTTTTCAAGAGTTTTTCACATTAAGAGATTTGATCCCTCTCAACTTTGGTTAAGATGAATCCAAATTGACATTATTTTATTTTTTGTAATATTTTAATTAACAATGTAGTAATTAACGATGATAATTAGGCAAGTTTACCTATTTTGAAATAACGCTTTTATAATTTTGAAATAGGGTTTGTATAATTTTAATTTAACTATTAATAACTATTAGATGGATGGTAAGGATTTAACTTACATAGAGTATACTTAATAGTAGTTAGATTTATTTTAAAATTAGTGATGCATTTTTTTGCACTTTTAATTAAATTAATTAATTAAGGAAAAATGGCATACGAACAAGTATAATATAAAATGATTTTGTGGTTTTTTAGGCATGTGGTATTGGCTCATGGTATTGTAACAGTGTGTATTTAGAGATTAAAAATTTCCATGATAAAGTAACTATAAAGACATTACAAATCTCCATGTTTCTATAACTAAATATGTTGTTACATGTTTTTTAAAATACATATACTTTTAAATCATATATCATTATTTTTATAATCAATAATAAAAATAATAATGATATTAATCTTTTGAATTTTTTTTTAATAAAATTTCAATGTTTTATAGTTTTTATTATTATTATTATTTATTTCATAAAAATATCCCAACCAAAGGTTGTTGAAAGATAATGGAGAATCCTTAATTAGTGTGAGTTGGTTCACGAAACCTTAGGATAGGAATTAATTTATATTTCTTAGGGTATGGTTCTAACTTCTCTATATATCCATGTATGTTATATATTGATTGAGTTGTATTGAGAATGTAGAGAGTTCTGTAGAGCCAGACTCTCTTTCTTAGAGCTCACCAGTGAGTTTTTTATTTATTAATTCAAACATCACATTTTATCATGGTATCAGAGCTCCAGGGTCAAATTATAGATGGAGTGCTGTGATTCCTGTGAATATCAGGGTGGTGAGGAGAAGTCCCTGATGACTAAGGTTTTTTTTTTTAAATTTATTTTCAGGCATTGAGCGGATTAATGCGGGTTATTGAGTAATAGTCGTGCTGATCATCATGGTTCCTACAGTAACAGTCATGCCGATGGCACAGATTTGAGCTAAACAGAGGCGTCAATGAGGGTAACACTTACTGTGTTTTGTTTCCGGCGAGATCGTCACGGAAATTGGGTTAGTTTGTGCGCCGAAGAGATCGAAAACATATCTGTGCCTTTGTTTGATCACTGATGAAGGATGAAATCCAGTGAAAGTTCACCGATGAAGAGATCTAGTGAAAGTTCGCTGATGAAGGAAGAGATCTGAAGCAGATCTTGCTGGTGCAGAGGAGTTGAGAGCCTGTCGCACAACGTGAAAAACAACATGTTAAATTGATCACAGATAAGGTAGATCTGTATCCTGATATTGCTTTCTATAAGGATCTGGGGTAGATCCATCATTTCTTTTCCTGTCAATTACTGGAAGTTTTTTTTTTGAATCGTTAAGATGAATAATAAAATAATTGAAGCATACTTGAACGAGAGAAACAAGCTCGATGGTTCCAATTACTCTAATTGGAATTTTATGATGCAAACTATGCTAGAAGCACAGAGTTATTGGACAATTGCAAATGGGGATGAGCCAAAGCCATTAGCGGGAGCAACAAAGATTCCATACTAGGAGAAGAGAGAAGGTAGAGAAAAGACATTGCTGAAGATGTCAATGAAAGGTTGCATCATACCGCATATCAGAGAATGCAAATCAATAAGCAAAATTTGGACAGTATTGAAGGATTTTTATGAGATCAGGAATACAAATCGTCTTCTATTCTTGAAGAGAAATATTCTATCCATAAAGATGGGGTGAATGAAACAATTGCTTCTTTCATATCGCGGATTAAAGATATGAAGAAAAAATTGGCAGATATCAGTGAGATAGTTGCAGATGCAGATTTGGTCATGATTACCATGAATGGTATGACTGATGATTACCAAATGTTCATCACTGGGATAAGTGCGAGAGAGAAAATCTCAAAGTTTGAAGAACTGACATGACTATTAATGCAAGAAGAAGGAAGAAGATTGACTTGAAAACCTCAGAGTGCAGAACTTGCGTTAATGGCAAAGAATAAATTCGTCACAGCAAAAGGAAATCCATCACAGAAAAATGGAGGAAATCCATAGAAAATACCGAATCAAGCTCAAGGTATGTATCTGAATAGAAACGACTCTGTAGATCGGAAAAAACGGTCATATGGCTAAGGAGTGTAGGAAAAAAAAAATTCATGAAGAACAAAAGAGACATAAAATACATGCAGGTCATTTCGCAGATGATGACCATGTTCAGGACTTTAGATTGTTCATGGCAGACTTTGATGAAAACGTCGAAGAAGACATCTGGTATGTGGACTCAAGAGCATCCACACATATTACGGGGAACATACAATGTTTCGAACATTTTAAAGAAACCAACAATGGAGCATAAATCTACCTTGGTGATGATAGAAGTCATCAGATCAAAGGGTATGGGAACATTCCTATTATTTTACCTGATGGTAATATGAGACATATCCATAATGTAATGTATGTACCTGGAGTTAAAAAGAATCTGATTTCTGTATCCATGATTACAGATCAGAATCTCAAGGTGGAATTCTTTAAATCCAATTTTTATATTAAATATTTGTTGGATGGTATGACGACTATTGCTTCAAGAATTCGAACAGGAGGTTTGTACATATCGAATGTGAGGACAACACCAGATCGAGCTTTGACAACATCAAATTTGTCTATAGAAGAGCTATGGCACCAGAGACTGGTCACATCAACTTAAATGGTTTGTTGTTGTTACTTTAGAAAAAGGAAATGGTAAGAGGTCCTCCTACATTAAAACAAGTGCATAATGATTGTGATGCTTTTCTGTTAGGAAAGATGCATAGAGAAGAATTCCATGTTTGAGTAGAAAAGAAAAAGAGAGATATACTTGATTTAGTGCACATCAACCTATGTGGACCTATGCAAACAAAGTCATTAGGAGGTGCAATGCATTTTATAATGTTTGTTGATGACTGCATAAATTTTTCTTGGGTATATTTTATGAGTAATAAAATTCACACATTTGAATACTTTAAGCAGTTCAGATATATGATAGAAAATAAAACAGGGAAGCACATACAAATTCTCCGCTCCGATCAAGGGGGAGAATATATGAAAGATGAAGTTACCAAGTATTGTAAAGACCATGGAATATTACATCAATTCATAGTACCCCACACTCCTCAGCAGAACAGAGTAGTGGAAAGAAAGAACAGAACGTTGGTGGAGTGTGCTAGGAGCATGCTGAAAGGTAAGGATCTTTCAAATTATTTTTGGGCTGAAGCATTGAATACTTCAGTTTATTTGAAAAATAGGAGTCCTACAAGAAGTCTCTAGTTTAAAACTCCTTTTGAAGCATTATATGGATTTAAGCCTGCAGTAAAACATTTGAGAGTATTTTGGTCTAAATCATTTTCCCACATTCCAAAGGAAGACAGAAGGAAACTAGATTCAAAAGCCATCACATGTACCTTTGTAGGTTATTGTTCACAATTTAAAGCTTATAGATTGTTTAATCCCTCTACTGACAAGATTTTTGTTAGTAGAGATGTCATGTTCCATGAGTAGGTTTATGATGAATCTGAGAAAAGCAATGAGGAATGGGATATTTCTCTTTTGGTGGAAGGAAGTGAAGAAACAGGTAATAGCCATGAAAAGCAGAAAAAGGCAGAAGCAGAAAGTTTAGATACAAAAATCAAGCCAAGTCCTTCAAAGGAAATTCAAAACAGGTTGGAAGCTACACCAACGCTTAGAAGATCAGGTAGGTAGATTCAATTACCTGCTAGATATAGGGAAAATGCCTTTATAACTAGTATGATGAATGTTGTTGAACCTTCTAGTTATAGAGAAGAAAATCAATGTAGTGAATGGAAAGAAGCTATGGAACAGGAATATGAATCTATTGTAAAAAACAACACTTGGGAGCTGGTTGAACTACCTGAAGGGAAACAAACCATAGTTTGTAAATGGTTGTATAAACCGAAGATTAATGCAGATGGAACCATAGATAAATTAAAAGCTAGATTGGTAGCAAAGGGGTATTCACAAAAAGAATGTATTGAGTATGAGGAAACCTTCGCCCCCTTAGCTAAACTAAACACTATCATAATGATGATTGCTTTAGCTACTAGAAAACACTGGATCATTCACGAACTAGATGTAAAATCTGCATTTTTAAATGGGGAGTTGAAAGATGAGATTTACTTAGAGCAACTTGAGGGGTTTGTCCAGAAAGGGAAAGAACATTTAGTCTGCAGATTAAAGAAAGCTTTATATGGACTGAAACAAGCACCCAGGTCATGGTATGAAAAGATAGATTCATTTTTTCTGCAACATAGTTACAATAGAAGTAAAAACGACCCTAATATGTATACCGTGAAAGATGAAAAGGGGTGTATAGTGTTGATTTCTTTGTATGTAGATGATATAATTATTACGGGAAATGTTGTTGATCTAATCAAATAAATCAAGCAGCAAATGTCACAAATGTTCAAAATGAAAGACCTTGGTGAACTAACCTACCTATGGCCATGCGGGCACCACTTTGTTGGGTGGGCACGCCCCTGCCTTGGCGCTCTGCCTGCTGTATGCTCCATGTTACATTCCTGTCGCAATGTCGTGTCACTCACTCCTTGTCACTCTTCCCCCAAGCTCGTCCTCATGCCCCCACTCACTACATCCTTCTCGTCGCGCCTCCCTTTGCCCATTGCGTTCGCTCAGGTTCCCCACCTTGGGTGCAAGTGCACTCGTGGGAATGGGTTCCCAAGTTTTATAATTAATGATGATAATTATAAAAACATGTATATCTAGAAATAGGGTTTCTATAATTTTAATTTAATTACTAATAATTATTATATTAGGTGGATGGTAATGATTTAACTTGCATACAATATTTTAGAATATTCTTAATAATAGTTACAAATCAAAAATTGAGATTTATTTTGCAAGTAGTTAGTTATGTTCTTTTGGCACTTTTAATTTAATTAATTAATCAAAAAATAATTAGATATTAACAAGTGTCATCTGGGCACCTCTCCTCCATGTGGGCTCACTTGTCGCATAGGCACGATCATCACACCGCCAAGTCATTTTTTCAACACCAAGTGAGCATGACCCATCATGTGCACCCATTGGCCTTGGGCCAACTCGAGGTCCTGACATCCTCCCCCACTTCAAAAGGTTGTCTCCCATGAAAACACCAT
Organism: Pinus albicaulis; assembly: GCA_034641835.2. Lineage (NCBI taxonomy): Eukaryota > Viridiplantae > Streptophyta > Pinopsida > Pinales > Pinaceae > Pinus > Pinus albicaulis. Next base: position 37,561,438 of record CM076575.1, read on the forward strand.
CTGAGCAAATTCTATCTCCAAGACCAATTGTCACAAAGTGCCTCCAACTCCAATGTCAATCGTCCGTGTTGCATGAACTCATTGCCTTCATCACACAAACCTTCATCAATGCTCATGACTATGCGTGGGTAAGTCTCCTCATTCTGGCGGTCATTAGGCACAACTTGTCGCAATCCTCCACATTTCCTGAACTCACAAAAGGCTGCTCCCTCAAACTCAATCGCATGCTTTGGTTGCAACTCATATCGTGTCAATCCACCACATATCATGATCATGTGAACTATTGTTTCCATACTCCAACTCAACTCCAATATATTTCAGCGCACTGCATGCCCTCATGACGTAAACTAGTCGGGTTATCAGTCCAACCATCACGTCCAAACCATGAGAATGCACCTCCTCATGTCCTCGTCAATTGTTTCTCCAACACTTCTTCACATATTCAACTCCGATCAAGAATATTCCCATATGTCCTTCAACCAACGCTCATCATGCCATCATTGTTTCCTCCCCCACAAAAGGTTCACCAAGACTGCCTCTTAGCTCCAAGGAAACTACAATGAAGAAGTCCACCGAAGTATGTATATCAAGTATTCTTCGTCCAACGTGCCCTTCCTTCTTCTTTCGATGAGTCATGTCGGGCACTTTGCCAAATATCCATTTGACTAAGCATGACTCATGACTCATCACAGCTTCTGCTCTAAGGTCGCATACCTCCCAAACACGTCTCGCAATAGCCAAAATCATCCATCGCAAAGATACCTCAACGAGGCTTCCAAGTGAAAGCCATCCATGGTTTTGATATGCATGAATGTGGCCCAACTTTGGCAAGATCCATCTCAGCAAATTCTGCCCCTTTCGTTGGAAAAATTGCAGCACTTGTTTCTTCATGCGTATCCCTATGGCTGACTTCTTCTTTCAATGGTTGCAACATGGCCAAATCTGGTTCAGTTGTGGTAGGAATCGTCCCACCAAACGCTTCATTAATTATAATTATAATTAATGATGATAATTATAAAAACATGTATATTTAGAAATAGGGTTTCTATAATTTTAATTTAATTAGTAATAATTATTATATTAAGTGGATGATAATAATTTAACTTATATACAATATTTTAGAATATTCTTAGTAATAATCACAAATAAAAAATTGAAATTTATTTTACACGTGTTTAATTTTAATTGATTAATAAAAAAAACTTGATATTAACAAGTTTATATGGTTTTTTTAAACATGGGATATTGATAAACTATGATGTTGATGTTGACCGGGCTTAAAATCGTACCTCAAGAGTGATTCTCTTCCTCTCGGCTTCTATTTACCTTTTTCCGTGTCTTACATTTCCTCTGTTGGTCGTGTCTTCGCGTTTTTTTCTGCGACGTTGCACTGTGCTCTGACCAGCTGCCATTAACGACGAATTCAAAAGAATTCACATTTTTTCTGTGCTCTGACTGCCAGCTGCCATTAACAACGAATTGATCAAAAGAGTTTGATACGCTCATCCATTCTATCCAATCTATAAATGGGTGAGGGGTTCTCGCTTCAGCTGTCATGATGTTGCAGCTGCCTCCTCGCAATATGACGACGACTGCTAAGTATCTGATTTCCCACACTCCCAAAATTCATCTCTCAAAGCTTCTGTTCAGTCCTTTCTTGACGGGGGCATTGAGATCCGATGTTTTAGAATGCCCCAACTCCGTCAAATCGGAGGTGAATCAGACTTGGAAAATCAGGCTTTCGCTTATATTGATAAAGCTTATCCAGATTGCTGTTGTACCATTAGCCAACTTGGGGACCTGGATAGAATTCTATTTAAATCTTCTTTCTGAGAATGGTGGATTGCTAAAAACACTATTCAGGCGATTATTCACTGGTGATTTTATTGATATTTTATTGATTAATCACTATTCAGGCGATTCACTGGTGATTTTATTGGGCACCTGGATAGAATTCTATTTAAATCTGCTTTCTCAGAATGGTGGATTGCTAAAAACACTATTCAGGCCTTTCACTGGTGATTTTATTTTATTGATCCATTTTCTTTATTTTATTTTATATTATAGTCGTTTTTGAAGCTGTAATTATTAAGAATTAAACCAGGATTTTATCCTCAGCCAGCATCATGAGTAATTTTATTTGTCTGTTTCTTTGTCATATCATCTAAGAGGTCTGTTTTTAATATGTTGAGAAAATTTTAAAGGCCAACATCATTAATTAGGGTTTGGGTGAATGTTCAGGCCAAAGCATCGTAATACCAAGAAGAGGGTCCGAGACGTTTCTAAGTGTAATCGGCCTTCTTGAGCATCGCGAAAACTTGTATGAAGGCGCAACAAGCAGGGGTGTTAATATAATTGACTCAACATTAATTGAACCTGGGAATAGGTTCTATGCAGACCTTTGTGCCATGGCTTCCACTGTAGCTTATGAAAATAAAATGGTTATCAGAAACAGGGTCACACAACATTGGAAGGTAGTGTTTAATTTCCATGCCTTTATTTTTAGAACATTGGAAGGTAGTAGTGTTTAATTTCCATGCATTTATTTTTAGAACATTGTAAGGTAGTAGTGTTTAATTTCCATGCATTTATTTTTAGAACATTGGAAGGTAGTATTCATGCAAAACTCTGTATTTGATTTAATAAATATTTCAATCTGATCCTCCTGCAGATGCACTTCGTGGAGTTCTTAGACTGCTGGAACGGTATAGTATATGCAACTCTTTAATTATATTCAATAATAATCTTTGATTCGGTACTCATTACATATAATATATTGTTTAATTAGAATCATTCAATAATTAGAATCTTTGATTCGGTCATAATTACATATATTGTAAATGTGTAAATTAATAATTTTGCGTTCATGACTAGTTCAGATCACTTGCAAAAGAAATCAACGCAGGCTTTTATATTCTGTGATAAGGAGGTGGACGCCCAACTAATAGTGATAGCCTTCAGAGGCACAGAGCCATTTGATGCAGATGACTGGGAAACAGATTTCGATTTCTCATGGTATGAATTGAGCCAAATGATCGGAAAGGTTCATCTTGGATTTCTAGAAGCTTTGGGTCTTGCAAACCGTTCACAAAACCCCCAGATCTTCGATTATAATTCCAGTCATCATGTACCAGCTGATCATGATCCTGAAAAACCTTTGGCTTATTATGTTCTTCGTAAGAAATTGAAAGAATTATTACAAGTTCACAGAAATGCAAAATTCATAGTGACAGGGCACAGCCTTGGTGGCGCCTTGGCTGTGTTGTTTCCAGCGATACTATTTATACATAAGGAAGAGACGTTGTTGGAGAAAATGTTGAGTGTTTATACATTCGGACAACCAAGAGTTGGAGATGAAGCATTCGCAAAGTTTATGAACAAAAACATTAACGAATCCAGATATTTTAGAATCGTCTACTGCAATGACCTCGTTCCCAGATTGCCCTTTGATGATCAAATATTTCAGTACAAGCACTTTGGTGTATGTCTTTACTACAACAGCTGCTACCATGAGAAGGTATTAATTATATTTATATTTCTACTAGTGCTCTTCCCATTCTCATCATCTTCAACAAGAAAATCTCGATTCGATTCATTTGTTATTACTTAGGTATATGTTGAAGCTGATCACCTTCATTTAATATTATTAAATGGTTTGTTTGTTTGTTTGTTGTATGAGTACAGAATCTTCTGGAGGAGCCCAACAGAAATTTCTCGTTATTATACTTCATTCCCGTACGCATAACTGCTGCGTGGGAATTGGTGCAGAGTTTATTACTGCATTACATAAAGGGAAGGGAATTCAAAGAAACCAAATTGTCGACACTCTTCAGAATAGTAGGGCTTATAATTCCGGGGATTTCGTCTCATAGTCCCGTTAATTATATCAACGCTGTTAGATTGGGCCCATCCACGCTGCACCCAACATTAAAGTCGACGCCTCAGCCTTCAGTTCCAAAGTGAGGTAGCCATAGATATAGAGGAGGCAGTTGTATCTCCATACCAATAAAGGTTTTCATCTCTGGAACAAAGCATAGCAGCAGAGTGAGACATGGATGAAATGAAGGAATGAACAAGAAAATCTGTCTACGATACCTGCACAATCAAATGCAGAAAAGGAAAGGACCATCAATACAGTTCAGTTATACACTTGCAGATCCAGTGAGCTTTTTTTGGCAGCAGAAAATTTAGATAAGCAAACCTAGGCCTATGCAAAGCTTGTTTGATTTGAAAAGGATCTGATCAGAAAACCATGTATAGCCCCGATCCTAATCTCCTTTAAAGCCTTTACAAGAAAATGGGCCAGAAGTAGGAGTGACATGGATGATGGATAGTACAAAAGTTCGTTGTTATAGCGAAAATGGAGGCTAAGGGTTGGGAGACTAACTGCCACAATCGGATCCAAGAGATATTGAATCTCTCCTTGCTTTGTAACTCATAATTTGTACCATTATCCTCCCGATTAATGTCACTGGAGTATTTTTAAACCTTGGAAAGGGATTTTTTCTCCAGCTTAAATGTGTATAAAATTTATTTTATTGTTTTAGTGTTGCTCATTTTGGCTTAGCGTTTGCATTTTCTGGCAGAATTTTTTTTTATAGTTTTTGCTTTGCTGAACCATCGTGATGTGATGCAAGAGTTTAATGGCTATTATTGCATTAATATGGCTATAAATCTCACAAAGAAATGAAGGATCAAATTCTTTACTAGATTTTTTAGACATACATAAGAAGCTCTACTTTTTTTACTCCTGAATTTGGTTGTAGCCCATTGGAAAATCTTGTTTGCTAATGGAAAAAAAATTTAGATCATCCATCGTAACACTCAAATAAGTGGTGAATCGCAGTTTAATTTCAAAGCTTGTTAAGAACAGTTAATGTGAACAACAATTCGAAGCACAGAATGTAAGAATGATCAATTCAGAGCATAGAACCAGAGAATGATCCACTACAACAACAACAATACAATGAACATTGTGCATCAGCCTTTGGTTCTTTAAATTCCAATCACAGAAATTCGTTTAATAAAAAATTAAACGGAAATATCTACAAGAAAATGCTAAGAGAAGTGTAGGAGAGGTGCTAAGAGGCGTCTATTTCCGAAATGAAGAAGTAAGGCCATTTGCCAAATAAGAGGACTCCTTCAGTATTGATGGTTGTGCTTGGAAGGAAAAGGGCGAACAATCCAACCATGCCGACTGCTACTCTGGCTATTTCTTACGGAAGAAATTATGCCATATGGGGGCTATGACTTTGGGTGTCGGTTTTTTGCCCTAGGTGGAATCGGCAGCCACTGCATCTTTGCAGAGATCACTGCTCCTTCATCAGGTCCCTCACAACCGCATTTCATTTGATTTTTAAAATTTCCCGACTGCCCGAGTTTGAAATGTTGTTGTGAAAGTGGCGACTCGTGGCATTCATGGATGAAGCGAAGAGACCAAGAGACGAGGACGTAGCTACTTGGCGACGACGGAGACGGCAGAAACGAAGACGGAATGAAAACGGAGACGACGGCGGCAGAGGAGCTCGGAAACGAGTTAACGTGCTGCCGGAGAACATAAGAAAAACGGTAGTCGGAAAGCCAATTCGTAGCATAATTAGACTACACCAAACTACAATTGTAACACATATCGCAGGGAATGCACATGTTTAATATAATATAATGAAGAACATATTTCTTTAATCCGCGTCACCATTGGGTAACAATGAAGAACATGTGTGTTTTTGTGGGTAGATGCAATAATGAAGAATGCCTTTTCTTCATGGGTGGGTAAAAACGAAGAATGTGTTTCTTTTTTACATGGGTATTAGAATTTGAAAAACTTGTGTTTTTTCTTTTTCTAATCAACGTTTTATCATTGTGCAAAGCTTCATAACTTCATTATCGTGGCATTGTGCAAAGCTTGGTGAACAAGCCATTTCTATGGAAGTTTTTTTCTTTTTTTTTTCCTCCGATTGTTACTTCGACTATTTTGGGGACGTCCACAATAATTTGGCCTTTTTAATAACTCTCGAGCTTTAACAAAAGTGGTTTCTGGCAAGACGAAAAGGGGTTGATTAATGGTTTGCTTATTGCAGACATGTTTAGCGGTATATCGTCTTTGAATAATGGGATTGGCTAGCTCGATTGGGGTTAGCACCTTGAAGGAGAATATTAGTAGGAAATGTATCAAGTGGAAAGAAATAATAACCAAACTTGTGTTGGGGTGGGACTCTGTCTAAACGAAATTTCAATGATGATGTTGTGTACAATAGTAAGGAAATTTTCTAGCCGAAAAGATACTGTACTTTTCAAGAGTTGCTAGGTTATTTACCAAAATGTATGATTCTAGCAAAGGGTTGATTTCCATGGACTATGAACTTGTCGGAGGATGCCAACAAGTTATTGGTGCAATTTAGCTTTTGGGGTTCTCAAGCCATCTTCTTAAAAAACTGACATTTGGAATTTGACGCCCGAACTAAGAAATTGGAGGTAACTCTGGTTTGGGTGCATTTCTAGGGATTGCCTCTAATATTTTGGTCAAATGATGTGCTATGGGAAATTGGAAATAAGATCACGCATTTATTTGAAGTGGACAACTTGTATAAGGATACAGGTTATATGGGCATGGAACAGATTCTCGTAGGGCTTAATATGAAAAAGGGTTTGTTGGATTCCATTACAATTTCGTATGGGGACTCCAATATCAAATAACCCATTGACCATGAGGCTATACCCTTTCATTGTGGTCACTATCATACTTATGGGCACTTAGGGGTTGATTTTCCAAGGATACACAGACTCAATAGGTGGCTACCGAAGGTTGCATCCCTTGGTCTGGAAACCATGGTTTCAAAAGCAACGATAGAGGTGAAAAAAGCGGTAGAGGAGGTGCCAAATATGCTTGATGAAGACCCTGTGTCAGTGGAAAATGGGATACAGGACATGGAGATGCATATAAACATTTCAAAGGTTTTGATTCCGGCAACCACTTTGGTATGGTTATTGATTCCTCTTTGCATGTCCCTTTTTTTCATGAACTTTTCAATCAGTAGTTCAAAAATTTACGGTTTGGTTACAATTGGGGTTCGGATATCCCAATCTATGGGATTTCTATTTCTTCCCCTTCTTTCTCACCTTCTATTGCACCTTCCAAGTCATTGCCCTTGTCCCTCTCCTTCCTTGGGGCCTCCCCACTCCTCCTATAACCTCATGCCTCAGCCTCCCCCATCTCCTTCCTCCTAAGACTCTTAAGAACCCTCGTGTCACTTTCTGAATATGGGTGGGGGTATTGGTTGCATTGAGTGGTCTCATTAGGTCCAACATGTTAAAGGTAGAAAATCGAATATTTCCAGGGAAATATCGAAGGCTTCAACATAAATCAGGTCGGGTAAACAACAATCTATAGTCAGGGTCCTTAGACCCATGGCCCCTTTGGGGTTTTCCTCATGATTCTTCTTTCTCTCAGTATTTAGGGACTAGCCAGCCCCATAAAAACATGGCCTTGTGGTGCCTAGCGAAGATAATAAGGTCAAATGCTTTTTTTGGGCACGAATCAATGATGGAGGGAGAAAGAGTGGTTTTTCAACTATCCCATAACTTCAAAGGTTGGGAACTTGTGTTTATAGATGCAATGGGAAAATCTGGGGGACTCGTGTATGGCTAGAGATCATCTAATTATATTTAGTGATTTTCTTAGGCCACCAAGCATGCTCTCATGGTCGATATTTGGTCTGAAACCTTGGACATCCATTTATCACTTTCCAACATTTATGGCCCTTTTATTGATAGGAAGCCTTTCTGGGAGACATTATAGTCACTACTCTTGTCTCACCGACATTATAGTCACTACTCTTGTCTCATCAACTTGCCCTCATTTTGGGTGGGGATTTGATTATCTCCTTCGGTCTTCGGAATATTTGGGGGCCTGCAGCTTGAAAGGACTAAGATGAGGATTTTTCGATTGATCTATTTGACAAATGGAGGATGTTCGATCCTTTGTCCCCAAAGCTTCTCCTAAACTGGAGGAATAACAGAAGTGGGAAGCGAATCTGATAGAATTGCTAAGTGACTGGATTTATTTTTTATGGCTGAAGAGCTAGTGGATTCATGTTTTTGTCTTAGGCAGTGGGTTGGCTCTGGGGGCCTTCTTATCGTTTCCCTGTCATGCTTGAACTACATTCTGCTGATCATAAGCCCCCCTCCCATTTCAAGATTAATCTCCATTGGATGGACAATCCCTCCTTCATTCAAAAACTCCAAGCTAGTAGTTGGAGGCTATACTGCCCAGATAGTCAGACATCTCCCCCTTGCACTTCTAAGAAAACCTAAAAAGGAAAAAAACTACTCCTATTTCATGGGTTTAAAGAAAGAAAGAGATGGATTCTAAGTGATTAGACTTGTAATCCAAAATTAAAGGCCTCTTAGAGGGTGAGGATTATGGTTTTTGGCTTAGAGGATCATAAATATCTTCTTCTTGACCTGGAAAAGCAAAGACAAAACATTCTTTTGGATAGGGAAAAAGGAGCAAAGGATGAAAGGCAGGGACCTTTGGTGTATGCCTATGCTACAACTGCTACTACAAAGAGAAGGTATTATTCTCTCTTCAACAAGAAAATCTGATTTCATTTCTGATTGATTTTGTTATAGGTTCAAACTCACGTTCATATTAAACGGTCTGTTTTATGACAAAATCTTCTGGAGGAGCCGAACAGAAATTTCTCATTATTATACTTCATTCCTGTACGCATAACTGCTGTGTGGGAATTGGAGCAGAGTTTATTACTGCATTGCATAAAGGGAAGGGAATTCAAAGAAACGAAATTGTCGACACTCTTTCGAATAGTAGGGCTTATCATACCCGGGATTTCGTCTCATAGCCCCGTCAATTATATCAACGCTGTTAGATTGGGCCCATCAGTTAGAAATATTTAATTCTTACTTGTCTATGGTTGTAATTCTCCATTTGAGGAGTTTGTTGTAAATAGAATGAATCAAATATATATATATATATGTGTATGGAAATTCTAATTAATATATATTCTTTAAAATGTTTTTAAATACATAATTGAATTCACCAATAAATGTAAATATTTAACTTAATAAATTAAATTTATGATTTTTAAATTTCTCCACAAAATTTTGACAAAATATTAATGGTAAAAAACTATATAAAAAAATAAATATAAATATAATTTATCAATAAAAATATATATTTAAATACACCTTATACATAAAACTACAATTGTAACACATATAGCAGGGAATGCACATGTTTAATATAATGAAGAACATATTTCTTTAATCCACGTCACCATTTGGTAACAATGAAGAACATGTGTGTTTTTGTGGGTGGATGCAATAATGAAGAATGCCTTTTCTTCATGGGTGGGTAAAAACGAAGAATGTGTTTTTTTTACATGGGTATTAGAATTTGAAAAACATGTCTTTTTTCTTTTTCTAATCAATGATCTGTTTGGCACGTGGATTCACACAATTATGTATCAAAGTCTTCATCCAAACATTCATGAATTCGAATTCGAATTCGAATTCGAGAAGAATGCATGGACTTTATGTGAGGTATGCATGCGAAGATTGCGTTAGTTTGGATACCTTGTGAGGTACAAAAGGTGAAATTTATTATGACGCCCTTCTTTAATGCGTCATTTTTTTCGCATTAATGATGAACGATAGAGGTGCATTTTTTAAATATTAATTTCTCTGTTTAAATATCACTATCACTATATTGGGTGATGGAAAAGTTTTTAAAGAGTTGAATTTTTAAATCGTATGGACGAATAAATCTCATTTCTTGGAATGGACTTATATATATATATATATATATATATATATATATATATATAATTTCATTTTATATATATATATATATATAATTCTTGTTTTGGGTAGGTTGATATAATTTTGTATATATATATATATACAAAACAAGAATTATATATATATATATATATATATATATATATATATATATATATATATATATATATATATATATATATATATATATATATATATATATATATATATATATATAATGAAATTATATATATATATATATATATATATATATATATAGATATATATATATATATATATAATTTCATTTTATATATATATAATTTTATTATATATATATATATATATATATAATTCTTGTTTTGGGTAGGTTGATATAATTTTGTATAAAATTATTATTTTTGGCTATTTAAATGTGTTTTTAAATGATGATGATGATGGTTAACGTCCACTTATATCAAACTTTGGTTTATCGGACCTAAAGAATTGAATTATTTAGTTTTTTTTTTAAATTGTACTCCTATGCTCAAAAAGCTTGGAGAGAAGCGTCCAGAAGTCACTATAATTTTGACATGTTAAAAGGCTAGGAAGGTCAGTGTTGCAACAAAGATTATGAAACTGAGATCTAATGTGTGTGTACCCAGGGCACTCTAAGAGGAAGTAGTTTTTATCCTCAATGTTCATATTCTCACAGGGATGGCAGATCTTTTCCACCCATGGTGTTTTAGGAACTTCCCAACAACCTATTTCACTATGGAGCTCATGAAAGTTCGTTCTTATCTTGCCTATATTAATTTTTTCTTTGAGCTAGTTAAAACAGAGATACTTTTGATCTTCTAGAGTAGGATTGATCACCTCCTTATGAAAAATCCTTGACTTGTAAATTAAATAATTTGAATTTAATATTTAAAAAAATCTATAGAATTTGAAATAATTAATATCAAAAAATTACTTTATTGAAAAATAAATATAAAACTAATTTATAAATAAACAATATATTTAAATACACATAGTAAAAATTATATTAATTAATGTTATATAAATAAAAAAAGATAAAATATATTTTAAAAATTAATATAAAAATTTTGTTTAACCTTTTTTTTAATATGTTACTCAGTATAATTTATATTTAAATTAAAAATAATTTTTTATATAGCTATTGTAAAATAAAATTGTTTTACAAGTTATTGAAAACTTATTTTCATATTATTATATTAAATTTTAAATATATTTATGCGAAAATAATAATATGATATTTTACTATATCTCGCATATGTGAATTAGGGCTCGGTCCATCTTGCACATGTATAAACACCGTGAAGGGCTATATTCTATATCTTCTGCGAAGACTATATTCTATATCTTCTGTGATCTCATAAAAACATGAAGGGTTGTTTGGTTCGTATCTCGCATATCTGAATTAGGGCTCAGTCCATCTCGTACATATATAAACACACGAAGGGATATATTTTATATCTTCTGGGAAGGCTATATTCTATATCTTTTGCATATCATGAACACACGAAGGGTTTTTTGGTTCGTATCTCGCATATCCGAATTAGGGCTCGGCCCATCTCGCATATATATAAACACCGCGAAGGCTATATTCTTTGTGATCTCATAAACACACGAAGGGTTGTTTGGTTCGTATCTTCCATATCTGAACTAGGGCTCGGTCCATCTCGCACATATATAAACACCGCGAATGCTATATTCTCTCTATGGCTGATTCGGCTATATTACGGCTAGGGAGATATCCAGGTTGGTTGCTTAGACGACAACTCCTTGTTTATGTAGCTGGAAGGCGATTTGAAATGGTTATATCAGGTGCACACATTCCTTAAATTTTTTCTAGTACATATCTACTACTCATATTTCTGTTTACAAGTATGAATAATTCACCACATATACCAAAGATTGTCAAAGGTAGACCTAGCACGGTTACTCTACAAGGCCTTTATGAGTATATAGAGTCTTTAGAGAAATGTAGATAAGAAAGAGAAGTCAAGCTACAAAAAGAGTTAGAAGCCATGTTGGAAAATAAATTTACATCTCTTGAACACAAGATCCAAAAACAATTAGAAAATAAAATAAAACTATTGGAGAATAAAATGGAGACAATGGATATTAGATGTTAGGTCCCTATATTACTAGTATAGTCTCTTATTGTTGTTAGTGTAACCCCCTTATTGTTATTATTGTACCCTTGTAACCCCCATTTTGTTATTATTGTGCCCTTAAATTATTATTGTTAGGTCGGCTAGGATTACATTGTGGCCCACTAGGATTACATTATGGCCCCATGGACTCCTATATATAGAAAAGGAGGTTTTGTAAATTGTATCATCCAAGAATTGTTCATTTATGTAATGTATTGGAGGTTGCCCCCTCGAAGTGGCTCATTTCTAAGGCGTTGATATCTCTTTTCTTCTATTTTTGGAGCTGGTTACACAACATTTGGTATCAGAGCTTTGGATTCTAGGGTTTCGCTGCTCCAAACAGGTCATCGTGGCATTTTCGCTATAACTTTTTTCTACGAAGTTTCAGAAGCTGAAATTTTTAGGGTGCGAAGCTGAAATCCTAAGGAATATTGTCTAAAAATTTCAGAGCTTGGTTCGCAATATTTTCGGAGATATCATCTGTGGAAGTTAGGTCTTTTTTCAAGCTCCTAAACAGGTCATCGTGGAATTTTCGCTATAAATGTTTTTCTACGAAGGTTCAGAATCTAAAATTCATATGGTGCGAAGCTGAAATCCTGAGTAAATTCGTCAAAAAAGTTTAGAGCTTGGTTCGCAATATTTTTGGAGATATGATCTGTGGAAGGTAGTGCTTTTTCAGGCTCTTGAATTGCATCTCAAAGAGGTGATCGTGGGAAAAGTTCAATAACTCTCTCTCTGGGAATCGGATTGGAGTGCCGTAAAAATTGGTCGCAAGTACACAGACTGTAGTTTATTGGCTATCAATTTCAGAGACAAAGGATGAAACAGTGACACGTGAAAAGTCGTATAATTTCGCTCTATTGAACCAGTCCATAATTAGGTCATTGTGGGAGATTGGACACAACTTTGTCTTGGAGAATCCAAATCAGGTCATACCTGTGGCATTTAAAAGAAAATTCAGAGGGCTACTACAGTGCTGAATTTCAGATATTGAAGATCTGCAATCACAGAGATAATACAATTTCAATATCGAGCTCCTCAAAGCAATAAAAAGGTGTGTATTTTTTTCAAATTGCACAAGTCTTGTTTGAATAATCAAGTTAAATTGATCCCAAGCGCATATTGTAGAATAGATATCAGTATTGGATTCTAAAATGGCCCCTAAAAATAATTCAACACCCATTAAGCCTTCAGAAGGCTCTACTATGACTCATGAAGATGAAGAATGGCCACATGACATATCAAAATTACAAACAAGAGCAAATTTCGCTCTCGCAAAGAACAACAAAAAATGAAATGGAAGTTTTGAAGAAAGGCGTGGAAACTAAGATGGATGGTTTGAAGAAAGGCGTGGAAGCTAAGATGATTGGTTTGGAAGCTAAGATGTATGGCATGGAAGTGGGCATGGAAGCTAAGATTGATGACATGGAAGCTAAGATCGATGAGAAAATGGAAAACATGAAGAATTTTCTAAAAGCAGACATGGAAGGTTTGACAAAGTTTATACAAGAAAGGTTTCCTTATGGTGAAAAGATAGTAGAAGAACCTCATGATGAGAACAAAATAAATGTTAATTGTGATTTCATAAACTCTAATGTTGGCGGGAAGAACCACCATATTCCAAAGATGGATATGAGGAAGTTTGATGGAAAGGATCCTGTAACATGGATACTACGGATGGAGCAATATTTTGATCTCCATAACGTACAAAACACACAAAAGGTACGCATTGCAACTTTACATTTAGAACAAAATACATTTGTATGGTATCAATGGCTTTGCTCCCGTAAAAAAATTGTCACTTGGTCAATTTTTACGGAGGAAATGATAGCACATTATGAGGATACAAAGAGCAACACCTTCTTTAGCGAATTGATAAATCTCAAACAAAAAGGTTTAGTGGGGCAGCACATTGAGGACTTCCAAAAATTGAATATAAGGGTAACTAATATTCCAGAGGAACACAGGATTGATCTCTTCTTAGGTACTCTAAAGGATAACATCCAACATGAAGTTCGTGTTTTGGAACTTGATTCATTGGAGAAGGCATTCAGGTTGGCAAGAAAAGTTGAATGTAAAATTATGGCGACAAGGAAGCCTACCACTCAATTCTATAAAGAAGGAAGTGTTGCTACGCCTAGATTTCTACAACCTACAAGGTTGACACCACAACAATTGGAAGAAAAAAGAGCAAAAGGGCTTTGCTACAGTTGTGATAGAAAATACACTAAAGGTCATAAGTGTGCTGAGAAGAAATTATTTTACATAGATTGTGAAGAGAAGAAGAAAATGAACAAGAAGAGGATATACACCAGGAACCAACCCAAGAAGAGGAAGAAATGAGTCTGACCATATTGTGTAATGCATTGGCAGGAATTACCACTCCTCAAACTCTCAAGATAGAAGGACATATCAAGAAGAAAAAGGTAATAGTGTTGATTGATTCAGGTAGCATCCATAATTTTATTCATTGTAAGGTAGCCAAGGAATTAAATTGTTTCCTATACCCAGCACCAGAATGTCAAGTGATGGTTGCAAATGGAGGAACTATAAATTGCTCTGGAAAATGCAATAACATCAAGCTAACCATGGGGGAATATGTGTTGACTAGTCCAATACTTTCCATTCCTATGGGAGGTGTTGATGTTGTACTAGGAGTACAATGGTTACAATCTTTGGGGACGGTAGCTTTTAATTTTCAAGAACTTTTCTTGAAATTTTTTTCAGAAGGAAAGGAAGTCGAATTACGGGGTATTGAAGGGAAGCGAGGAAGGATAATAAGCTCTAATGTCATGACAAAGCTTCTAAAGAAAGAACAACGAGGCGTAATTGCACAATTATGCTCACTAGAAGTTCCGACATCAAAATCATCTATTTCTGCAGATCTCCAACAAGTATTGGACAATCATTCCCAGGTGTTTGAAACTCCCAAAGGACTCCCACCTATTCATGATCATGATCATGCTATTCATTTGATTCCAGGAAGTGTTCCTCCAAACATCAGGTCTTATAGATATCCTTACTTCCAAAAGAGCGAAATTGAACGTATGATTGCAGAAATGTTAGAGGCGGGTATAATTCAACCTAGTCAAAGTTCTTTCTCTGCTCCTGTAGTATTGGTACACAAGAAGGATGGATCATGGCGAATGTTTCCGGATTATAGGGAGCTCAATAAGCTCACCATTAAAGATAAATTTCCCATTCCTATGATTGATGAATTATTGGATGAATTACATGGAGCAATTTATTTTACCAAGTTGGATCTTCGTTCGGGATATCATCAAATTAGAATGAAGACTGAAGATATTCCAAAAACAGCATTTCGAACTCATGAGGGTCATTATGAATTTTTGGTCATGCCTTTGGCCTTACCAATGCACCTTCTACATTTCAAGGGTTGATGAATTCCATTTTCAAACCCTTCCTTAGAAAATTTGTGCTAGTATTTTTTGATGATATACTAATCTACAGCTGGTCTTGGAAGGATCATGTTCAACATGTTGACAGGGTGCTCAAACTATTGCAGGAGAAACAATTATATGCAAAAACATCCAAATGTTTCTTTGGAGTACAAGAGGTGGAATATCTGGGTCATATTTTATCTCACGAGGGTGTTTAAAGTAGACCCTAACAAAATTAAAACCATTAAGGAATGGAAAGTCCCCAAGACAATAAAGCAGTTGCGAGGATTTCTCGGGTTAACAGGCTATTATCGCAAGTTTGTTAAGAATTATGGGAGAATAGCAGCACCTCTAACAACATTATTGAAGAAAGATGCATTTTCATGGACTCCTGAAGCAACTAAAGCCTTTGAACATCTTAAAGAGGCAATGTGCCTAGCACTGGTCTTAGCTACGCCAGACTTCACAAAAACCTTTATTGTGGAATGTGATGCCTCAGGAAATGGAATTGGTGCAGTTTTAATGCAGGAAGGAAGACCCATTGCTTTGAAAGTCGTCCAATCAAAGGAAAGTATTTACAGAAACCTATTTATGAGAAGGAAATGTTAGCAATACTACATGCACTAAAGAAATGGCGAACTTACCTAATGGGAAGACACTTCAAGGTAAAAACTGATCATGATAGTCTTAAACACTTTTTGGAACAAAGACTATCTTCAGAAGAGCAGCAAAAATGGGTTACAAAGATGTTGGGTTATGACTTTGAAATAATCTACAAAAAAGGAAAGCTTAATGTTGTTGCAGATGCACTCTCAAGAAAGAATGAAGGGGTGGAAGCATTGCTTTGTGCCATTTCTATTATCCAACCAGATTGGATAACCGAAGCAAGAGATGAATGGAAGAAGGACAAAGATGTATGGACACTCATTCAAAAGTTGCGGCAAGATCCTAGTACATCTGATACATTTAGTTGGAAAAATGATTCCTTATGGTACAAAGATCGCTTATATCTTTGTAAGAATTCCCAACTAAAACAAAAGATTCTTCTGGAAGTGCACACTTCTCCTTTAGGAGGACACTCAGGATTTTTAAAAACTTACCACAGGGTGAAGAAAGAATTTTTTTGGGATGGCCTTAAATCTGATATTCGAAAGTTTGTGGCGGAATGTTTGGTTTGCCAGCAGAATAAAGTGGAAACAATTAAGACCCCAGGACTTCTACAGCCTTTATCCATTCCAAGTCAACGTTGGGAGGAGATTTCAATGGATTTTATCACAGGTTTACCTAAGTCCGAAGGAAAGAGTGTCATCATGGCGGTAGTTGATAGACTTACCAAGTATGCACACTTTTGTGCATTATCTCATCCATTTAAAGCAAGTACAGTTGCTACTACATTTGTGGACAGAATTCAAAAGCTACATGGAAGCCCAAGGGTTATTGTGAGCGACAGAGATCCCATTTTTATGGGAAATTTTTGGACGGAGTTATTTTCTTGTTTGGGTACTCAATTAGCTCATAGCTCATCTTATCATCCTCAATCTGATGTTCAAACAGAGATAGTAAATAAATGTTTGGAAGGATATCTTCGTTGTTTTGTATCTGATAAACAAACACAATGGGTCAAGTGGTTACCTCTCGCTGAATGGTGGTATAACACTTCCTTCCATTCTGCAGCAAAAATGACCCCATTTATGGCACTTTATGGATATCATCCACCATCCATCACATCATATTTAAGAGAAAATTCGAAGGTTCAAGCAGTGGAAGATCACATCGAGCATCAGCAAGAAGTTCTCCAACTCTTAAAGGATAACCTGAATTTGGCACAAAATCGAATGAAACAACAGGCAGATCAACATCGCAGTGAGAGAAGTTTTGATGTAGGAGATTGGGTATTTTTACGGCTACAACCATACAAACAAATTTCCCTCAAGCAAGCTAAGAAGGATAATAAATTATCGCCAAAGTACTATGGTCCTTACAAGGTGTTGCAAGAGATTGGTACTATGGCATACAAATTGGAGCTTCCTGCTTCTTCGCGAGTACATCCAGTTTTCCATGTTTCGTGCTTAAAGAAGGTTATAGGTGAAAATATTCCAGTTCAAACAATATTCCCAGAACTTGATGAGGAAGGAAAAATCATATTGGAACCAGAAGCGGTCACGGAAACAAGAACTCGACAACTACGGAATCGATCAATTTCAGAGTATCTCATCAAGTGGAAGAACTTACCCACTGAAGATTCTACATGGGAGGATGAGAATTTTATACAAAAGCACCCAGAGCTACGCAAGCGTTGAGGAAAACACTTTCTTTGAAGGAGAGGGGCATGTTAGGTCCCTATATTACTAGTATAGTCCCTTATTGTTGTTAGTGTAACCCCCTTATTGTTATTATTGTACCCTTGTAACCCCCATTTTGTTATTATTGTGCCCTTAAAATATTATTGTTAGGTCGGCTAGGATTACATTGTGGCCCACTAGGATTACATTATGGCCCCATGGACTCCTATATATAGAAAGGAGGTTTTATGAATTGTATCATCCAAGAATTGTTCATTCATGTAATGTATTGGAGGTTGCCCCCTCGAAGTGGCTTATTTCTAAGGCGTTGATATCTCATTTCTTCTATTTTTGGAGTTGGTTACACAACATTAGATTACAGGTAATAGAAAAGCAAAGCCAAGATACGAACCAAACATCCCAATAAGGAGATGATGATACTTTAGAAAGTCTTAAAATGAAGGACATGATTAAATAACTAGAAGAAAAATTAAATAACAATCCCACCCTAAATAGTGTGGCAATTAAATTAGATATCAAACCCATTAAAGAAGAAATGAAAAAATTGATAGAATTAGACAATGAGTGTAACAAAAGGGCCTTGAACCTTATAATCTTTGGTTTGGAAGAGGAGGTAGACGATGATACTTTAGCCATAGCCAAGACAGAATTACATAATCGATTACAAATTGAAACAACGTGTCTCACCGAAGAAACAAGGTTGGGGAAATTCACTAAGAATAAAGGAAGGTTGATCCGGATAAAGGTGAGCTCTATTGACCATAAGTATGACATACTTAGTAAAACCTCAAGTTTGAAAGGAACGGGAATATTTATAAATGAAGATCTCATTCCAAAAGATCAAGAATAATTAAGAAAGGAGGTTCAAAAGGTACAAAAGAAGCTAGGAAGGAAGGAAAATGGGCAATAATCAGAAATAGAAAAGCCGTTATTCGAGATAGAAACCAAAAATATAGTAATAAATAACAATTCGACATGCACCAGATTATTTCTTGGAACTGTCAGGGCTTTCCATGGAACAAAGGCCGCAAGCTAAGTTGGATCTTGAATGAAGTTGATATTATATTGCTTGTTGAAACTTGGGAGCACGAAGAATCTAAGGTCCCTAACATAGATGGCTTCACACTATGGTCTATCTGGAACAAGCAATCCTCCCGTAGAGGCATTGGGGGTATAGCTTGTTACATTAGGAACAATATCTCCCCCCATGATATGCTTTATAAAACGACCATTATAACCAATATAGTTGGAAAGATATTACTGACATTAATGATAAAAATGCCTACATAACAATATTTTATTTTTCCCCTATCAATTCTAACTTCTATAAGAAAAACAATTTAGATAAAAATGGTCCTTACAATGGTTTAGAGAATGATATTTCTATCCTAAGAAATGAAGGTAATATCCTCTGAATGAGTGACTTTAATGCTCGAACTTCAAGAAACCAAGCTACTCTTCTAATCAATCATTCCAACCCTAATTCTGTTTGGTTAGACGAAGACCTTAATCTGGCTAGCAGGTACAAAAAGAGCTTTGAAGATCTAGGGGAGAATTTGTTTGGGTCAGATCTAGTCAGGCTCTGTAGTGCTCAAGATCTCATAATTTGCAATGGTCTAAAGAAGTGGCCCAATTCTAGCTAGATGTCCTGTATCCATGGGCGTGGTAGCAGCATGGTAGACTATGTTATTTTCGATATCCCTTTATACAACGAAATAATAAATTTTGACATCTTAAATGACCACAAGCCTAAATCTGATCATATACCTTTAATTATAACTCTCAATATTGTCATGCATAGAGATCCCATAGAATATTATCCTTATAGCTGAAAGAACTTAATCTTTGATAGAAATAAAAATGATCTCTCTCTAAATGAATTAAAAATCAATTTTCTTCCTTTATCTAGTATATACAACATAGAGGACCTCTATCATAATTTTACTACAACCCTCTCATATTCTATTAACAAGTTCTCAATTGAAGTTTCAAGTAATAAAATAAATAGCAAAACCAACCCTTGGTATGAAGAAGATTGTAAAAGTACGAGGAGAGAAATTAAGGACGATGTTGATGAATCTCTTAAAACTGGAAAGATATAAATATGTAAAGCCCTAACTAAAAGGAAAAAAAGACAGTATATTCATAAAAGACAAGAAAATCTCTTACACCTCTCTAAGGTAGCTCCTAAGAAATTCTGGAGGCAGATTCTAACTATAAAAACTAAAGATAATAATAGAATTGCTTTACACGACTGGAATTCCTATCTTAAAAAGCTTTATGAATCTCCAAATGTCATGGATAACTTTGAAACCCTGCTCACAATGGAAGAAGTTTTCTCATTAGAAAGCATATATTTTGGGGTTAAGTGCCTAGAAAATGGAAAAGCTAAGGACATTGAAGGTTACCAGGAAGAAATCTTAAAAATTGGAGGTCCTGTCCTCATCCCTCTCATCCACAAGCTTTTCAATCAAGCGGTCAAGCAAGGGTTCCCTAAACCATGGACTCAAAGCCTCATTATCCCTATTTTTAAAAGCGGGGGTACAAATAACCCCTCTAATATCGGACAATTATGATTAGCCCTCTCTTAGCCAAGTTATATGGTATTATTTTGGAAAAGAAGATGAGCATACAGCTTGAAAGTGAAGGTAATTGGGCTAAAGGCCAAGCAGGTTTTAGAAGGCAACACTCAACAATGGACCACCTCGTTATGCTTAGGATCATTGTGGAGGAATGTCGTAATGATAAATCCAATCTCTTTTTTTTCTTTGTAGACTTTAGAAAGGCTTTCGATACGGTACCTAGAAACAACCTATGGAATAGAATAGAAGAGCTAAAGGTTCCTTTTGAGTTGAGAGCTATCGCTATAAGGTTATACAAGAATGTAAACGCCAAGTTAAAGAGAAATGAGGTGTGGTCAAAAGATATTAAGTATAATATCGGAGTTAAACAAGGTTGCCCCCTCTCCCCTACCCTATTTGGCATTTACATCGACAAGCTAGAAGGATTTTTAGAGGAAGCAGGCTGTGCTGGCACGATCTTAGCTGGAATATTCATCATCCTTCTTCTCTATGCTGACGATATTGTTCTTATGGAAACGTGCCCATATAATATTGATAAGAAACTTATAATTCTTAAGGATTTCTTCTTTACCATGGGTATGATTGTTAACACTGAAAAAATAAAGGTTATGATTATCAAATCCAAGAAGGACACTTACACTAATTTTGTGTATGACAATAGCAACTTGGAGGAAGTGTTTTCTTACAAGTACCTAGGAATTGATATTCCTCACAAGCTCAACTGGAACTATAGCATTGAGAGAATGATTAATGGAGGGTGGAAAGATTATTTTGGTCTTGAAAATAATTGTAAAACAACAAACCTTGTGATGTGGGATAGAAATAAGCTCCTCTTTGAAACTTTAGTCACTCCTGTTATCTTGTATGGATGTGAGGTTTGGGGTTGCAACATCTCTAGAGAATCCAGGAGAAATATTGAGAAAATCCAGAAGCGTTTTATAACGAATAACCTCAAAATTAAAAGCAATACACCCTATCCTATTCTCCTTATAGAACTGCGTCTTCCCCCTATCGAGAGCCTAGCTATGACTAGGCTTCTGTTGTATAGGCACAAAATCAATAACATGGGAGACCATAGACTTCCTAATCTAGCTTTAAATTCCAACCAAAAACACCGAAGGCTCAAACGAGGTTGGTATAAAGATACTAGGGCTTGGTTAAACCATTGGGTGATCGACGAAAATTTTTCATTGCAAAATATTAATAACATTAAAAATATCATTACTTCTAAGTTTAAAGAGAAATTGTGGTGCGAGAAAGATTTAGAGGCTAAAAGAAAATTGAGATATTATAAGGAGGTCATTAACTCTACTCTAGAAGATCAAAAGTATCTCTATGTTTTAACTAGATCAAAGAAAAAAAAAATATAGCCAAGATTAGAACAAACTCTCATGAGCTCCATAGTGAAACAGGTCGTTGGGCAGTTCCTAAAAAACCATGGGTCGAAAGGATCTGCCATCTCTGTGAGAATATAAACATTGAGGATGAAAATCACTTCCACTTAGACTGCCCTACATACAACCACATTAGATCTCAGTTTCATAATCTTTGTTGCAATACCGACTTTCCAAACCTTTTAACATGTCAAAATTATAGTGAGCTTTGAATTATTGGAAACTTATTCTCATATTATTAATACAATATTGTCAAAAATATAAATGTTGCTTTTTCATAATCATTTTATTCATCTAATTATAAAAATTAATATTATTTATTTTAATAAATTATAAATATTAACTCTTCAATGGGGTCGATGAACATCGTAAAAAAAAATAAACATGGGGGCATTAAACCCCCACACACTTGGAATTTGAATAAAGTGTATCAAGTAAGAAACTTTGGACGCGGGTCAGTGAACCTTCGGCGTAGGAGCAATGGTTATATAACTCATTTGGGTCATGGTAAACAATAATAGAGGGAATTTTGGCATGGAAAAAGTGTTTAAACTATTTTATGGTTCGTAGGGCGTCTGCCTTGTTCAACCATACCCTACTTACCTGTTCGCAACAACTTCAAAGTTCGGTAATGCACAGGATGTTGGTTCAAGTTGTTGTTTGGGACCCTGGACCAACCCTCACCCAATCGAACCTTTATTTATCTCTCCCTCCATGCCCCCGCTCAAATGGGCATCCCCTCACACATCTCATGATCTTGATCCAAAGGATATTCATGATTCTCCGAAGAATATGGTTGGCAACGATCTAGACTCGATTTTACATAATCCTATGCTTGATTTGGCCACCCTAACTGTCTTCGATAAGGTTCCTCCTAAATCCCAGCCTTCCATTTCTATGGCTTCTGCATCTAATATCACTGTTAGGAAAACTTCTAAATCGAGCTCTAGGCATTTTAGAGGCCGACATAAGAGCAAGTCCCTTTTCGAGGGGGAGTTAATTGACCTGCGGGATGTTCCTATATCTGTAATGGATGACTTTCGGGCCCTTCTAGAAAGCAGCCCTGATGGTGTTTTTAAATGAATTCTATCCTCTCATTTAATATAAGGGGGATGGGCGACCCGACGAAGCTACTTCGCCTGCGTGAGATGCTTGCTGAAATTCATCCTTCTGTGATTTTTTTTCAAGAAACTCTATGTGCTAGATCCCTTGCAATTAAATTTATGCTCAGCATTTGTCCTGGCTGGATGGCTGTGGGTATTGATGCTATCGGACGTGCCGATGACATGTTGGTTATGTGGAAGTCGTTATTGGTGAATTTAAAGGCATACAAATTTTTTGGGGGTATTTTCTTACATGGATCATTCAGGGGGGTAACTGATCAGATCTCTCTTATTAACCTTTATGCCCCATGTCAGAATCAGATTGCTTTCTGGGAGAGAATGAAACAATATGGGATTTTATCTATTAAAAATCTTATGGTGATGGGATACTACAACTTGACATTGTCAGCAAATGAATCATGGGGATTGAAGGCACATAATGACCCACTTGCGGAGAAGATTGGGAAGTTACTATATGATTTTGGGTTGATAGATATTAAGCCTACCCCAGTGGTTCCAACTTTGACTAACCGACGCAAAGGTCCTGAGGACATTGCTAAAAGGCTTGATCACTCTATTATTAAAACATCCTTATTACGGCTCCTCGGCAATATGCAATCTCGGTGCAGGAATTCTACAAACAGTAAGTCCCTAGATCAAAAAACAAAGGTCACCGCTCAAAACACAGATTACAAATCGAAAACACACCGATATTATCATGTGGTTAAAACCCTCGAAGAGGGAAATAGATCCACGACTCCGAGCCAATGCGGCCACTTCAGTGCAATTTATTAATATAAAAGAAAGATTACATATGTTTTTCTCATAAACAATTACCCAGAAAAATGACCCTCCATGCTCTTTAAATAGAGATCATGGACCAATCGCTGTTAAGCCCGCCGGATCAAGTGTCATTAATGTCGAGGAGACAAAGTGTGAGCCGTTAGATCACTACAAATCGTGATCGTTAGATTATAAGTTACAATTTACATAGTAAAGAAACACACTTTTCCAACTCTACACTAGACTAAGTTATTCTTAACTATTTCCTATGTGTCGAGAATATCCTAACATCCCCCTTAAGAACAACTTGGGATAGGATTGAAGGATTTACGAAAAGGTGACACAAAAGGAGCCTATTTCACTATGTGTCGAAATATCCTAACATCCCCCTTAAGAACAACTTGGGATAGGATTGAAGGATTTACAAAGGTGACACAATACGGGAGAAGGAAGGAGGCGTTAGAGCCTAGCATATTCCCCACTTAATGATAACTTTCCTGAACTCCAAGCACGGATCGAAGTTTGGTAAACTTTTCTTACGCTGAGAGCCTTTGTAAAGATATCGGCTACTTGATCATTGGTTGGACAATACCGCACTTCAAGAACACGATCATGAATCGGCTTCGATGAAGTGTATGTGGAGCTCAATGTGTTTCATACGCTGATGCTTTGAAACCTGGATCTTTACATAGCTTAATGGCACTCTGATTATCACACCAAAGTGTAGTTGGATGTTTTTGATGAAGACCAAATTCAGACAGGATTTGACGAAGCCACATGGCTTCCTTGTTGGCTTCAACCGCACCACGATACTCTACTTCTGCTGAAGAAAGAGAGATGGCACTTTGTTTCTTACAATACCATGTAATAGGTCCTGAACCAAGAGTGAATACATATCCTGCAATAGACTTTTGATCATCAAGGTCACCAACCCAATCATAATTAGTGAAACCAATCAACAATGGAGATGCTCCTGCACTGTAATGAATCTTGAACTGAAATGTACCTCTAATATATCGATGTATTCTTTTAGTTGCTTTCCAGTGAATTTCATGAGGTTGGTGCATAAGCCGAGTGACAAGACCAACGACAAAGGGAAAGGTTAGGACGGGTATGAGTTAGATCACGAAGTTTACCAACAAGTTGACGATATAAGGTAGCATCAAACTTCATGGGTAGTACAAGTGGCCAGAAATCTTGACTCCGAGGCTCGAAAGGGAGGAGGGGGATGGCTTACAATCTTCCATGTGAAAGTGGCGTAGAAGATCACAGGGCATACTTGAATCGAGAAATGGCAATACCTTCTTCACATTTCAAGACTCAAGACCAAGGAAATAATGCAAGTGTCCTAAGTTTGTCATTTCAAACTTCTTTTTTGGGGCTAGACTTCACATGCTTTATATGGTTGGGATCACTACTAGTAAGGATAAGATCATCAACATAAAGAACACGGATGGTGAAGGACTTAACCACTTTCTTGGTGTAGACAGTGTTGTCAGAATGACACCTAGAAAAGCCATTATCTAATAGAAATCTATCCATTTTGGAATACCAAGCCCGAGGAGCTTGTTTGAGACCATAGAGAGACTTCTTAAGGTGACAAACAAGGTTGGAGTCGTTTTGGATAAAGCCGGGGGGTTGTTCCATGTAGATTTCTTCATGCAAATCTCCATGTAAGAAGGCGTATTTAACATCATTTTGATGGACTTCCCATTTAAAGGAGGCAACATAAGGGAAAGAACAAGGCGGATAGAAATTTCATTTTGGAAATAGGGAGAAGGTTTCGGTATAGTCGATGCCTTCAAATTGTGAAAATCCTTTAGCGACAAGACGAGCTTTATGTCTATCCACTTTTCCATCCGGGTCCAAACTTTGTTTTGTAAACCCATCCCGCATCGACAAGTTTTCTTCCTTTGGAAGAGGAGCAAGATCCCAAGTATCGTTTGCCAATAAGGGACACTATTCTTCATTCATAGCATCATCCCAATGCGGAAGACCTGAGGCTTATTCAAAGGGTTGTATGGATCGTGGTCTTACCGGAACTTGAGCCAATAAAGGAAGAGGCACTTTCGAACCGAGAACGAGTACGTCGTCGATCCGTCTAGTGGTGACCCGCAAGAGAGACCCGTTGCATCCCGAGTAGAGAGGACCCACCTTGAAGTCTGTGGAGTAAAAGGAATAAATTCAAGAGGTGGAGGAGGATTTGTCATCCTCATCTGTCATCATCGAACTAGAAGGAATGCTATTAAAAATAGAAGAGGAGAGAGAGAGGTGGCACATATGTCGAATCAGGCTCGTAGGCCAAAGGTGGCACATATGCCGAATCGCTCTATGGCCAAAAAGTGGCGCACCCGCCAGAACTATGCTCACGAGCCGATATATTTTCATCAAATTTTTACATCTCTTCTAATGATTATATTTTTTGGATTTTGGTTGAAGAAGTCTATATCCTTTGACATCTTCGAATATCCAATAAAAAGTGCATTTTTTCACTCTTAGGTTTTAATGCTTTATGTTTCGCATCTAGAATATGGGCCCAAGCATCACTTCCAAAAAACACGCAAGTGGCTTACTTCAGTTTTGATTGAGCTCCAGAGCTTCTTACGGAGTTATATTCTTTAAAACCTTATTAGGAGTGCGATTTACTATGTAATTTGTACACAGTTAATGGCTCGTGCCCAAAAATTGAGACCAAGTCCTTTAGATTGAAGCATACAATTAGCCATTTCTTTTATGGTGTGATTCTTCCTTTCAGCTACACCATTTATTGACTAAACTTTTCCACTTAATTAGCGGACCACATTCTCAATAGTTGAACTTTTCATATTTATTGATTAATTCCATGGTTATATATAGAATGAATTATATATATATATATATATATATGGAAATTCTAATTAATAGGTTTTCTTTAAAATGTTTTTAAATATATAATTGGATTCACCAATAAGTGTGAATATTTATTTTAATAAATTAAATTTATGACTTTTAAAATTCTCTACAAAATTTTGACATAATTAATATTTTTTATTAATTGTAAAAAACTATATTAAAAAATAAATATAAATATAATTTATCATATATATATATATATATATATATATATATATATATATATATATATTTTCATATATATAAATAATTAACACATAGAAATCAATTTTAATATTTTTAAATAATTATACTATTACAAATAAATTATTAATTCTAAATTAAAATATCAAATTTATTTTTCATTATTATTATTTCTCTTAAAAAAACCTAAAATACATTTGGAAAACAAAAAAAATTAATCATAAAAAATATTTTTATTATTATTTCTTTAAAAAAAACCTAAAGTACATTTGAAAAAACGAGAAAAAAATGTCGTAAAAATGGAAAAAAACTTTTTTATTAAAATGCCATCCATCCATTCATTACATTTAATATAATTCTCAAAACATTTATGAAAAGGATTGAACTCCATCATGTCTTATCCATTACTATTAATGTTTTCATCCACGAGTCGATAATCTAATTCTCAAAGCGTTAATCCATCACCTAAGATGCAGTGGTTTGCTTATTGCAAACATGTTTAGTGGTGTGCCATCTTTGAGATAAGGAGCTGTGCACACTCTGGCTAGCCTAGTCCGCCTAGCACCTCGAAGGAGAATATTAGTAGGAAATGCTTCAACCGCAGGCGACAAAAACTAGTCTTCGTGTGTTGGGGGTGGGAATTCTTTTAAACGACATTTCAACAATGATTTAATGTACCGTAGTCGTGGAGCTTTTCGACCATGAATGAACATGGAGGTACTAAAACATTGGTGCGCTAGTACTTTTCAATATTTAATGGGTTATTTATCGAAATGTATGATTATGGAAAATGCCGGTTGGCATGGACTATGAACTCACCAAAGGATACAAACAAGTTATCGGCGTAAACGTTGGTTTTGGGGTTCTCAAGCCCTCTTCTTGAAAAATTACAATTTGGGCTATGACAACTCGTGTTGAGAATTTTGTAGGGCTTGAGATGAATACAAAAATTCTCTTCTTGATAATTACTTGTGAGCTTGCTTATGTATTATTTTAGTTAATCCTTCGTCAAGTCAATTATCAAAGTACTTAAAATGTAGAGACATAATTGATTTGTAACTCGAATATCTTACAATGTGTTTAGGAAGGTAAATCTCTGATTTACCTTCCTAAATCTCTATCACCCGTAATTGATTCTCCCAAATTGTAGCCTTCAATTACTTCCGTGACCTATCCTTTCGCTTAATTCCACAAACTATAGTCTTCAATTAATTCCGCGGTCCATCCTTCCGAGTTAAACTACAACCTTCAATTAATTCCGCACTTTATTCCTTCAATCCACATTAAGTTCTTCATCCTTAGGTATGCTCCTTTCAATGTTTGTACAACCTTTGACTTATCTCGCAAATTCGGCTCTTTCTCCAACGCTCGTCCACTTCGGACTTGACCGCAATCGTTGTGTAGCTAAATGGACACGCAGTAATGATCATATATATATATATATATATATATATATATATATATATATATATATGACTTGTCTAGCTATTGGTTCGACCAATCAACTAGTATTTAGGCCGACTTGAAGTTTATGATCTTCGTCATTACTTTCACAAATATTTCAACGATGTTTTCATTGTAGTTGGAGCTTAACTTCCAATGATTTTTGATCTTTTCTTCCAACTTGTTTGAAGGTTGTTTTGTGAGCTTCTTTACAAGGTCTTGCAAGATATCCTTCTTGAACTGGATCGTTTCATGATTTTGACATTTTATACATTTGTCTCCTTCTTTTCATAATTACATAGTTCAACATGAAGATCGACCTAGTTACATTTTACAACACTCCCTCTTAACTAGGGAGGTATTCATATAGTTACATGATCATTTTTAAACTAAATAATCTCATAAGAAAAATCGGATTGGTAATCGCATCTGTATAGCATCATATAAACCAACATTGTCCTAGTGCAAGGCCTTGAATAACAACCCCATCTCTTATACGATACAATGGACTACAATGCTGGCGAGACACATGACTAATAAACACCATAGGCATTGTCTCTCCAAGGTACATACCCCACCTAAGTGTTCCCAGAGTATGACCTTCTTGGACTATTCTTCTCTTCGGTAGCCAGCCCTCAAAGAATATCGGTCCACGACTACTCTTATCTTGAATGCCCTATCTCATTCTCAAAGAGTATCGAATGCCAGATGATTACCCAATCCTCCATTCTTTCTTCCAGGTGAAGACCAGAATGATGTTTCTATCCATTCTCTTCACTTGGCCTTCACTAAGACTTACGACTGTTAGTCCTAGTCTAGTGCATGACACGTGTAATAGAGAATCACATACGTCACTCCCTCTTAACACAGAGGAGGACATATTTCAGGTTTCTTCCGGGCAAGAAACTTACCACCGAGCTCCTCATCAACTAGATTCACTAGTCAGCGACAATCCCAGTTACTCATGAAGAGTTCCTCCCCTCGATGTCATGGATTTCGATATTGAGGAATCTTGAATTTTTTTGGCTTCATAGGGCACATATCATCCATCACTTTCAGTCACGAGTCATGCCCACTGTCAGAAAGTGATTCAATAGTCTTTCTCATCTGGTCCACCATTATGCCATGCTTCTTTCCTTCAAATCCTCCCAAAGGATCATGAATCCTTTCTTATGATTAGCAACCCTGCATAAATTCATCCAGATAAACATCTACATATGAAATTTTAGAAAAAAATTTACCTTAGTGATGATATTTTACCATGACATCTTCCGGTAGGCATCGGTATCCTTTATACGATTGACATATCTCTAATGATATGTTTTTTGTAGATTGTTTCCGGACTTTCTTCGGAGTTCACATATCTTCCCAAGAGATCTTCTAGTTACATCTACTTGGCCTCTAAATGATACTTGCCTCAAGACATGGTTGCGTTTCATGATCTCTTCCTTTCTTCACATATTCCATTTCCGAGGAACTTTCAACAACCACCTCATATACCATGAGGACATATTATGTTGATTTCATCTGTCCGTGCACTGAGAAATACTCTTTTATAGTTCATACTTCTAAGTACATAAGCTCATTACCTGCAACCATATAACATAACATCACAACATCCAATTTCAGCATATATATATATATATATATATATACATACCTCATACATTTTTCCCTTGAGTCATCCTGTAGCAATTTTTTAGGAATGAATAGCTTCATTCCCTTGGCTTGTTTCATCAATATGTCATCACTTCCCAGAAGTATGTTTCTATGATGACCCTTGCTCTTGATGACTACTTTCTTAAAATTTGTCAAAGAGGTCTTCCTGGAGTTGACTCACCAAGAGTTCCTGCCATGCTTAGATCAGGATGCTACATTGCCTCCTATCATATATCCAAGAAATCAATTCCTTATTCATAAGTTTGCGTGATTTTCCTTGAACTTATTTTCTTCAGCTTCCTCCATTATTTTCGATGACATGGGCTTCCTTCCTTTCTCCTATTGGGATTGTCCCTTTAGGACCATCTTTCTTGTAATGTACATAAGTCTTCCACATTTCTTTAACAAATGTTTGAGTCTTTTAATCTACAAAATTTTTTCCCTAGATTTGTCTTTTTCCATCTAGCATAGAGACCACAAGTTGAATGAGGTAATTTTCTTTTCTATTTGTTATGTTTTCCATCTTATCATCTTTTCCAGATCTCACAGTT
The DNA here is from genome assembly GCA_034641835.2 of Pinus albicaulis. NCBI lineage: Eukaryota > Viridiplantae > Streptophyta > Pinopsida > Pinales > Pinaceae > Pinus > Pinus albicaulis. The sequence continues at coordinate 37,591,686 of CM076575.1, forward strand.
GAGATCTTATGAAGATATCCCTTCATTTTTTGCTACCTCAATTTTTTGTAAATCGAGTCTAAGTGACATAACCTTATTTATTGCATAGAATAGTTCTTTCAGCTTATCATGTATTCTCTTGATGTCTCCAATTATTCATAGATAGAGGGATGTAAGGACTTTGACTGATCCCATAAGAATCCTTTAAGCCTTTCTATCCCTTTCCATGTTAGGATATTCCGACACATAGAAAATAGTTAAGAATAACTTAGTCTAGTGTAGAGTTAGGTAAAGTGTGTTTCTTTACCATGTACATTTGTAACTTATAATCTGACGGTCATGATTTGTAGTGATCCGGCGGTTATCTCTCTCCTCAGTATTAACGACAATTGATCTGTGGCTTAACACCCGATTGGTCCAAGATGTCTATTTAAAGAGAATGGAGGGTCATTTTTCCGGTAACCATTTATGAGAGAAACATATGTAACTTTTCTTTTTATATTGATAAATTTCCTAAAGTGGCCGTGTTGGCTCAGGCCGTGGACTGTTTCCCTCTTTGAGGGTTTTAACCACATGATTATACTGGTGTACTGATTTTTGATCTGTTTGTGAGCGGTGACCTTTGGTTCTTGATCTAAGGAACTTACCCCTGTAAATTCCTACATTCCATGTATTCGGAGATAAATCTTGACTCTATATAGTCTTTCCATGGCTTTACTTTCTTTCGAGGATTGTGAGATATCACTCCTTATGCAAGGATTCCTAGTAAGCCCAACCGGTTCATAGATCTCCCACGCAAAAAACAAATTCATTTAAACCAAATTTGATTATAGAATGAAAATACTTACTTGATAAGTGAAGATAAAGTCTTTAGCTTGATTTCTTCGATGGCGAGTGGAGAAAAAGTATGTGTTAGTGCTTTCTATTTGAATGATCTTCTTCAAGGGTAAGGATTAGATATTTGTTGTAATGATAAAGCCTTCTTTTTCTACACTCCTAGCCTCTGCCTCTTACAGTATTCTTATCCTTGATCTCAATACAAATATCTTTCTTTCTTCGATGTATATCTTTAGTTCTTCTCTAAGTTATCTAAAATCTGTTAGCTCAAGACTGAGATCTTTAGCACATCTTGAAACCTTTCAATCACACTTGTCTGCACTGTATGGTAGAACTGTACCTCACTAAATAATTCCGCAGCCTAACCTGAAGTATAGATGAGATAACCCTTAGATTTCCTCGACCCAATTACTATGATGCACGATGCTAAAGTGACTTGTCTTCTTGTACTCGTTTAGCTTCTAATCACCATCCCTGAACTTTATAGATGTTATCCAAGATGTTTTATACTCAAAACATATATGTGTGAGAGCCTTCTCTCTTCACCGATTAGTCTACTTACTTTGCATCGAATCCGTCGGGACCTTATCTTCACAATTTATCACAGAACTTGCCCGAACTTGTTGTGTACTAATGAGGTTGTTTTATATTGATAATTTTCATCAAACTTGTATTAATACCACCGAGCTTGTATCTCTGCAATAGCACCCAACTTCTTCTTTGTAAAATCACTAGACTTCTTCTCTCTAAATTTGATCTTGACAGTAACTTTTCTCTAATTCTAAAATCTTTTTTTTAATAAGGTGATCTTATTTTGCCATAGCTCTGATAACATGTTGAGAATTTTGTAGGGCTTGAGATGAATGCAAAAAATATCTTCTTGATAACTACTTGTGAGCTTGCTTATGTATTCTTTTATTTAATCCTTCATCAAGTCAATTATCAAAGTACTTAAAATGTAGAGACAGAATTGATTTGTAAACTCGAATATCTTACAATGTTTTTAGGAAGGTAAATCTCTGATTTACCTTCCTAAATTTCTATCACCTTTAATTGATTCCGCAACTCGTAGCCTTCAATTACTTCCGTTAGCCTATCCTTTCGATTAATTTCGCATAGTCGTAGTCTTCAATTAATTCCGCAGTCCATCCTTCAGTTAAAGCGTAGCCTTCAATTAATTCCACAGTTTATTCCTTCAATCCACATTCTGTTCTTCTCCTTAGATCCGCTCCTTTCAATGTTGTACAACCTTTGACTTATCCCCAATTCAGTTCTTTCTCCAACGATGTCCACCTCAAACTTGATCGCAATCTTGTGTGCTAAATGGACCAGAGAACATTCATATATATATATATATATATATATATATATATATATATATATATATATATATATATATATATATATTAGGTCGACCAATCAGCAAGTATTTAGGCCGAACTGAGAAATTTGAGGTTTATCCGGGTCTAGGTTTGTTTGTTAGGATTTCATTTGATATTTTGGTGAGATGTTGTATCTTGGGAAATTGGAAATAAAATTAAGCATTTCTTTGATGCAAAAAACTTGTTTGAGGATACGGGTTATATGGGCATGGCTCGGATTTTTGGTAGGGCTTAATGTGACAAAGGGTTTGACTAATTTCATTACAATTTCATATTGGGACTCCATTATCAAATAAACCCTTGACTATGAGGCTATCCCTTTTCATTGTGGCTGCTATCATACTTATAGAAACTAGGGGTTGAATTTCCAATGATACACAGACTCAAGAGGTGGCTCCTGAAGGTTGCATCCCCTAGTCTAGAAACCATGGTTTCAAAAGCAATGGTAGAGGTGAACAAAGCATTAGAAGAGGTGCCAATGTTGCTTGATGAAGTCCCTATGTCAGTGACAAGTGGGATGAAGTACATGGAGATGTAGATGGACATTTCAAAGGTTTCGGTTCCAACGACCACTTCTAGTATGGTTATTGGTTCCCCTTTTCCTATCCCTTCTGTTCATGAACTCTTCAAGAAGCAATTCAATATTTTAGTGTTGCACCGAAAATTGAGTTCGAATACCCCAATCTACGAGATTTCAATTTCTTCCCCTTCCTACTCACCTTATATTTCACTCATTCTTTACTAAAATCATTGGACTTGTAGGACAAAAAATATTTCATGGTGAGACACTTGAAGAAAGGATAATGGTAAAAAATATTCTAAGAAGTTTACCAAAAATATTTAAATCTATTGTTGTTGCCATAGAGGAGACAAAGAATTTATCATGTTTCTCATTGGATGAGATCCATGCATCACTCATTTCCCATGAGCATAGGTTGAGAAATCCAATAAAATCTTCATTGGAACATGTTTTCAAGACATAAGTCTCAATTGGTCATGGTAGAGGTAGAGGAAGAAGTTCATATAGAGGTGGAAGAAGCAACTCCTCAAGCTCAAGTGGACGATTCAACACTCAAAACCCAAGTGAAAGTCCAAGCCAAAATCAAACACAAGGTCAAAGGTATGACAAGTCTCAAATTCAATGTCATTATTGCAAGAAATATGGGCATTATTCAAATGAATGTAGAAAGAAACAATATGACCTTAACAAATCAAATGAAATTTTTACAGGGGAAAACCAAAACCAAGACAACATGTTATTAGCTTGTAATGTAGCACAAGCGAGTTAAAAGTATGTATGGTTTTTAGACTTAGGTTGCAACAATCACACTATAGGGAACATAGAAAAATTTTCTGATTTGGATGGGAGTGTAAAATAATAAGTCACATTAGGGATCGAAAAAAAATATTAGTAATGGGTAAAGGAAACACCAATATTATAACCAAGAAGGGGGAGAAAACATATATTTCAAAAGTGTATTTTGTTCTAGGTTTAAAACACAATGTAATAAGCATTGGCCATCATTGGCCAATCAGAAATACATATTACAAAAATTGATGGAGGTTTTTGTTCATAATAGACCAATCTAAAAAAACCTATTTCAATTTTTTCACAGATATTACAGAATGAGAGATACATGCACATCTTTACGGCCTATTTTTTAGACTCTGAAAAACTCTGTTTTACACATATATTTGCAGAGCTTATTGTGAACATCTGGAGCATAATTTTAGGTAATTGAGAGAGGTTTATCTCCACAACATATTTATATACAATAACCTCTTTCACGTTTTAAAAATATATTTTGGATTGAGATATACAAAGGTATCATTGGACCCAAATTTTGCAGAATTTCTGGAGCATAATGCAAAAAGGAAGGAAACAGTTAGTGAATTGGATGCCTCATCATCAACTAAAATTTGATATGAAATTCGAATTATCCTCTTTGTCATCACCTATCCATAAAAAATAGTGTCAAATAGATGCATTAGTTTTGAGTGTCCTTTACTTAAGTTCTATTTATCTAAAACAGTTGGAGATATTTGTAAACCAATCTTGATATTTTTTCAAGATATTCTAGTATAGAATTTGTATAAATACTTCACCCTTTGAAGTATTTTGTGTGGAATAAAATTGTTGGAGATTGCTATAGTCATTTTTTTTGGACATTGTAGGATTTTGTGTTTCGAATTTCAAGTAGCAGGTTGGATCAATTCAATTGGCATCATACTTCAGGATTCCTGTGATGAGCTATCTGGAGTGAAGTATTTCCTTACTTGTCACTATTTTTGTTCTTAGTTACATGCATCCATCAATGTTTATTCTAAATTTGAATGTATAAATAGGAGTATTACTACAGGATTTGTTAAAAGCACCATGTTTTTAACTAGTTATCATTTTCATGTTTTCCTCTAATTTCCAATGTAGAATATTCTTAATTGCTCTCTCACTCGTTTGACCTCTGCCTACTACTTGCCTTTTCCGGATCAAAGGATTTTTAAGTGCCCTTTATCCCGATCATACCACCTCACAGAAACCATTTTCCAAGATCTCCAAGGGTTATCTATCTTGCCCTGAATACATTTGACCTTTTGGCCTTGATCCTAGTTCTGTTAACTTGATTTAGACTCCATAGCCCAATGGATAAATAGATTTCCCACTATCCATACCTTCAAGTGATTTTTCCCACCAAATCAATCAAAACCAAAACAAAAATTGCCCATTCATAACTAGCCTAACATTTAAAAATCAAACAAAGATAAATCTTAAAGAGAGAGCCCTCTTTGAACCCTAGGAAGGCTAAATCCTAGAGTTTGAAGTAGGTTTGTGGTTACCTCGGACTATTTATTTCTTTAACCTTGAGAAATTACTGAGTGATAACATTACTGGTGACTATACTGGGGAAGACTAACATTTTCTTCAGAAATATTTTACAGGTTCAGATCTGATCTATGATGGTGGATAGTGATCAGACATACAAAGGTTAAAATCATCCACCTGGCGACTCCATTGTCCAAGATACATAAATTCAAAGTTCAGAAGAAACACCATAACCAAAAATTCCATATTCCAAATCATTAAGGGTGATACAAGATGACAGGGCCTGTGGGAAACCTTTCATCTCATAAGATTTTCAATGAATTCAGGGACGACTTATTAGAATTTCAACTTGATGAGGATTTTCTAAGAGCTGTCCTTCTTATTTTGAAATCAAGAAAATGCTCTCCTCAACTTAAAATATGTGTTCTTGAGTTAATTTCTGAAAAATATGAAAATGGCATTAAACTTTTGCATTCTCAAATTTAGTCTTATAATTTTCGAGAGCCTAAAGAATTCTTGGAAAATCTTCTTTCTCCAAAGCAAGAGGAATTTGTACTACCTTTTGACTTGCAAATTGAGGATGATTATTCTTTCAAGCACAAGACTGAAGAAATAGTTTCGGGGGTTTAATATTAAGAATACAACTAATCAATTGGTCATTGAAGGCCTAGAAGCACAAATCATACATTATGCTTTTGATGATCCTATGGAAAATTATATGGAGTCTATTTTTAGCTCAAGTCTGCAAACATGTTTTATCTATGAGGATCAAATATATCAGCAATTTCCATTACACATCATATCTTTAATTATGAAGACACACGATCAAATTATGCTTCCAAGTTTGATAACAAGCAGTCAAATTATCCATTCATTTCGACAACTACTTTACTGGCTTAATTGGAATTTTTTTATTACCTGATTCAATAAGATTATCAGTAGATTAGAGTAGGTAGATAAGTGAAAATAAGCTCAGAATTCTAAGAATCTTTTCAGTTTTCATTTTTCAGCTAGTTTTGAAATAATTCATTAAGATTTGAAGCCAAGGAAAAGGACCTAAGATACTGATGATTCAGTAGTTTAGTTTGAAGGTTGCAACGCATTTTAGTCTCAGATTAGATTTCAATTTGCAGAAAAAGGTGTAAATTAAATTCAAGAGTTTCAGTCACAGATATTTTATAACAAAGCAAATGCATGTTTGGGATTGGCTCAAAGGATCAGGCTACTAGTCGATGGTGTTCTTAAAATTTCACAAGGAGATACCATCCCCATGTGAAGCCGTTGTTAGGGTCCTATAAATATAGGATTCATAATTTTTGAATTGACTTTGATAGTCTTGTAAATATGTACATACCTTACTTTCTGCAAGTTGTTTTCCCATATTTTGAAAAAATAAAAAATAATAAAAAATCAAAAAAGAGGTTAAAAAATCCTAAACGAAAAATCAAAGGACTTAGAAAATATAGACCCCAAAAGAAAAAGAGATAAAATAAGACCTACAAAGTGAGCAAGTCCAAATTCCACTACTTTTACTTTTTACTACAAGAATAATGATTATGTGCGAGTGTCGATTAAATGCCATAATCCATGATCAATTAAACAGTTTAATCTTAACTTTTCATGTTTTAGATAGAGAATAAAGATTTGTCAAATAGTTTATACTTGAAAAATCAGTAGATAGGTAGAGAATAATGAGGAGCTCAACAGTTTAATCTGAGCCCTCGGATGAAATAAGGTAGACTTAGATAGTTTTATGCTTTGAAAGAAAAATGTTTTAAGGTTGAAAGCCTAAATGCACCTACAAAAAGGAAGAAAAAATGTTAGAGATAAAGATGGGTAGGTAGAAAGCAGTTGAGCAATCATGTAATAAAGCATCATCGGACAAAGAATCACTAATTTCCCCTCCCCTACAAGTATTCAGTATTCTAAACTGTCAGTCAAAAAGGCTCAGAGCATTTCTCTGACTTTTGTTGGGACCAGACTCAAGGCTCTATCATTGGTTAGTTAAAAATATTGAGTTCCTACATTAAACCCACATTGATCAGCATTTACCCTTCATTCATACATCGAAACCCTTTTTTTCTAAGTGAAGAAACATTTTTACTTAGTAAAATTGAAACCCTAAAATAATTAACTTCATCCCTTCAAAATCATTCATAAAAACCCTCAAAATACATTTATCCTAAGTATTAGTGAAGTAAATATAAAGGATGAGAAATGCTTTATTTTTATACTTTACTTAGAGATAATATGTATTTTGTTTCCCTTTTAATATCCCTTTATTCATATTAACACCTAACTTATTGTATTAAATCCCTAAAAACTACACCTACCCGTAGATATTAATTCCCTTATATCTAAATAATCCCCCAAAAAAACCCATTATTTTATGTTTAGACCAAAAGTTTATTATTCCCACGTGCATAATATAAAAACCCCCGCTCTACAAAATCCTTGGTCTAAACCTATCTCTATTGAAGTAAATCCCACCCCCTATAGTTTTAAACTATTCAAAGGTTGAAAACTATATAATATCAAGCTCGCACCCATATGCATTGATTAAAACATTGTATAAATGTTTTAAACCTATCCTGCCACTATATAATGAAATTATGGTTTAAACGTTTATTTCATAAGTTAACCCATCCAATCATATAACGCATCCCAGCCCCACCTCCCATTCTGAGGAATCTCCCAAGAAAATATAGACCGTTCACTTTCAGAGCCCAAATCCGACGGCTGACATTTGATATCGCGTGAAAAAGTAGCGCTATCACCCCAGCTCCAAACATGCACAAAATGGGTGGTTTCACAAATTCCTCTCTCCTCCACGTGCCCTTCAATCATTGGATCACGTGGGTTGAGCTCAATATCGGTTACCACCCAATTGCCGCGCGATAACCACTGGTTGTTTCATTGAACTCCAAAACCACTATCCCGCTTCGATTTGATTGCAATTGAATGCCTTTTCCATTAACTTTGAATATGTATATAATACATTCGAAATGCATTTCATTCTTATTTTCTGCGCATTAACCTTAACCCCGCAAAGCTTCCCCGACTATAAAAAACACCCTTTTTTTAAGCCTTTGTCCAGCCATTTTTGTGCTCGAAAGCTTGCATAATTCACCCCTGCAGCCTTTGAAGACTCGCCGAGAGCCGCACATTGCTCCTAAAAATCCACGAAGTTTCCAACTTGTTCAAAAAACCTCAAAAACATTTATAAGCCCGATACTAAATTACAACAGTGTATTTTCCTAAAAATATGAACATGCAATCAATTTAAAAAGGCCTTTAAAGGACAAAAGCATACTTAGGATTTGAAAATCGATTAAAAGAAAGCTGCCAAATAGCCCCAAAAATAGGCCGGACCCTCGTCAAATTTTTTCCCGAAACCCTATTTCTTTCTCGCACACAATTTTTCAAGAAATTTATGAGTTTTCACTATTTAATGATCTATTTCAAGCTCCGAAACAAGCCAGAAAACCTCGCATAGTATCCTAAGCCTCTTTAATCCCTTTTCAAAAGAATTGCACCAATTTCCCATTAAAAAATACTCGGGGAAACCCTTGTTTCTTGTTTAAAACCGACCAAAAGCCATTATCCCTCCATGCAGACCTCTATTTTATTAACAATTTTTATTTTTTTGCAGGTCGTTAGCAAAAGGAGAATTTGGATAGAACAATTTAAATACTAGTTAAAGATCTGTTTTACTCCAAGAGTTCATAAATAAATGAATTTTAAATGATATTCTTTAACAAAATATTCCGAGACATGAGAACATAAAGAATTCATTTATGTAGAGAGAGATCATAATGATGAAATTTTTCACGATGAATGGTAAAAGTGAAACCAGAATTCACGGTGACAGTGAAAAAAAGAGACAGTTAAAGTGTATCAAGTAAAAAATCGCAGTGAAAGTCACAAGGTTAAAACAAAGTTACATAGAAGTCAAGGTAAAACGATAAAAAGTAAAAAGAGATGCAGTAATGGTTAAACAGAGATGAAAATAATTTCACCAACAATGAAGTTTATCGGAAGTAAAAAGAAAAAATAGTTAACGTAAACGGAAGATTAAATGATGAAAACAGAGAGCATGAAGGTACAATTTTACAGAAATTTCCCTGTTTAAATTCATAGTTTTGCGAAAACTATTGTGACCAATCCAAGATGCATTTTTGGAAAAACGGAAGTTGATTTATGTTCCTAAGATTTCCACCTACAAAAAACCCTCTCACTTTTCTAAATGACCATTATGAGTTTGGAAATATTAAACAATATTTGAAAGCGCCTTTTACTAGAAAAATTTCTGTTAAGTCATCATTTTGTAGAGAATATTGTGGCCAATCAGAAATACATCTTACAAAAGGAAGGAGGTTTTTTTTCATAACAGACCCATCTAAAAAAAACCTATCTCATGTTTTTCACAGGTATTACAGAATGAGAGATAAATGCGCATCTTTATAGCCTATTTTTTAGACTCTCCATCTTTACAGCTGGAGCAGAATTTTAGGGAATTAAGAGAGGTTTATCTCAACAACATATTTATCTAAAATAACCTCTTTAAATTTTTACAAATCTATTTCAGATTGAGATATACAAAGGTATCATTGGACCCCAATTTTGCATAATTTCTTGAGCAAAATGCACAAAGGAAGGAAACAGTTAGTGACTTCGATGCCTCATCATCAACTAAAAGTTGATATCAAATTCGAATTATCCTCTTTGTCATCACCTATCCATAAAAAATAGTGCCAAATAGATGCACTAGTTTTGAGTGTCCTTTACTTAAGTTCTATATATGTAAAACAGTTGGAGATATTTTTAAACCAATCTTGATATTTTTTCAAGATATTCTAGTATAGAATTTGTATAAATACTTCACTCTTTGAAGTATTTTGTGTGTAATAAAATTTCTGAAGATTTCTATAGTCATTTTTGTTGGACATTGAAGGCTTTTTTGTTTTCGAATTTCAAGTAGCAGGGCTGAATCAATTCAATTGGCATCATACTTGAGATTCTGTGATGAGCTATCTGGAGTGAAGTATTTCCTTACTTGTCACTATTTTCTTTCTTAGTTATATGCATCCATATATGTTTATTCTAAATTTGAATGTATAACTAGGAGTATTACTACAAGATTTGTTAAAAGCACCATGTTTTTAACTAGTCATCATTTTTATGTTTTCCTCTGGTTTCCAGTGTAGAGAATTCTTAATTGCTCTCTCACTCGTTTGACCTCTGCCTACTACTTCCCTTTTCTAGATCAAAGGATTCTTAAGTGCTCTTTATCCCGATCATACCACCTCACAAAAACCATTTTCCAAGAACTTCAAGGGTTATCTATCTTGCCCTGAATACATTTGACCTTTTGGCCTTGATCCCAGTTCTATTAGCTTGATTTAGACTCCATAGCCCAATGAACAAATAGATTTCCCACTATCCATACTTCAAGTGATTCCCCCCCCCAAATCAATCAAAACCAAAACCAAAATTTCCCATTCATACCTAGCCTAACATTTACAAATCAAACAAAAATAAATCTTAAAGAGAGAGCCGACTCTGAACCCTAGGAAGGCTATATCCTAGAGTTTGAAGTAGGTTTGTGGTTACCTCAGACTATTTCTTTCTTTAACCTTGAGAAATTACTGAGTGATAACAGGGAAAACTACAACTTAAAATTTAAGTGACACGTCAAATCCAACTTTGGCAAGATTGGGAAGACAAACATTTATAATTTTTAGAGATATTTATGAGCAAAATAAAGGTGAAAGTGGTGTAGGTCTAAATTCTCTCTTTGCTTTATATCACTTGTAAATGATCCACTTAATTTTGAAGATGTAATTAATGAGGAAACAAGGGTAGAAACAATGGATGAGTAAATAGATGCTATGAAAAAGAATTATACATGGGATTTAGTGAGTCTTCGGTAAGGAAAATAAATCATAAGTGTATAAAATGGATCTATAAGACCAAAAGCAATGTAGGGGGATGGATAGAAAGGCATAAAGCAATAATGGTTTTTAAGGGATACACACAACAACATGGAAGATGTTATGCTCAAACATTTGCTCCAGTTAATAAACCCATGGGTGTTTAGTATTAAATCCTCAGGTTTATTAGTGCCTTGGTTTTATAATATCAATCCCTTGGGTTTATTAATGTAAGGGTTCCTATTCCTACAATATAATATTATTGATAGAGTTTATAATATTAATCCTAGGGTTTAATGTAAATCCCTTGGGTTTGTAATCCATTGGCCTTATAATATGAATTCCTTGGGTTTATTAATTGCATTATGACAAAGATTGTCTCAATATGAAAATCAATCATCGTCAATCATGACAAACCATGGTCCAACGTCGTATTATGACAAGTATTGTCTCTATACGAAAATCAACCATGCTCAAGCATTGTCAAACATGTTTATTTTATGGTTTATAATATTTATTTTAGGGTTTATATACCTTGTGTTTATAATATTAATTCCTTGGGTTTAATATTATTCCTTTGGGTTTATAATCCCCTTGGGTTTTAGTGTTAATCCCTGGGGTTTGTTAAATTTTCGGTTCATATTCGTAAGGTATAATATTATTCATAGGGTTTATAATATTAATCCTAGGGTTTAATATAGATCCCTTGGGTTTATAATGATGGTTAACCATAGTCCAACGTCACATTTTGACAAAGATTGTCCCAGTATGAAAATCAACCATGGTAAACAAATTTCAACCATTGTTAACTATGGTCTGATGTCACATTATGATAAATATTGTCTTAATATGAAAATCAACCATGGTAAACCATGGTCGAATGTCACATTGTGAGAAATGTTTTTCTCAATATGAAAATCAAACGTGGTCAACCATGATCAACCATGGTCCAACGTCGCTTTGTGACAAAGATTGTCTCGACATGAAAATCAAGCATTGTCCACCATGGTCAATCATGGTCAACTATGGTCCAACATCGCATGCGTGAAAAATATTGTCTCAATATCAAAATCAACCAGGGTCAACCATGGTCCAACGTTGCATTATGACAAAAAGTCTCTCAATATGAAAATCAATCGTGGTCAACCATGGTCCAACATCGGATTGTACAAAGTTTGTTTCAATATGAGAAGTAACCATGGTGAACCATGCTTGTTTTAGGGTTTATAACATTATTCCCTTGGGTTTAATATTATTCTCATAGGTTTATAATATTATAAACATTGGGGTTATAATATTATCCCCTTGGGTTAAAATTATTCTCTTGGGTTTTTAATATTAATTCCTTTGGTTTATTAGTGCCTTGGGCTTATAATATCAATCCATTGGGTTTATTAATATAAGGGTTCATATTTTTATGGAATAATATTTTTGATAGGGTCTATAATATTAATCCCAGGGTTTTAAACAAATCTCTTGGGGTTATAATCCATTAGATTTATAATATAAATTACTTGGGTTTATAATATTTATCTTAGGCTTTATATACCTTGGGTTTACAATATTAATCCCTTCGGTTTATGATATCAATCCCTTGGGTTTATTGATCTAAGAGTTCATATTACTAAGGTATAATATTATTGATAGGGTTTATAATATTAATCATACGGTTTAATATAAATTTCTTGGTTTTATAATCCATTCGGTTTATAATATAATTTTTTTGGTTTTATTATAATTTTTTGCAATATAATGATAATAATATTTTATAATGCAATTATTATTATATTTATATATTTATTATTATGCCTATTAATATTAATAGTAAATCTATATCTATTGATACCTATCTTCCTATATCAAACACATTTAATAATGTGGTGGATATTATAGTATCAATCCATTTATGTATCCCTTAGGTTTATAGTATCAATCCATATGGTTTGTAATATTTATCCCCTTTACAAATAATAATAATAATAATAATAAAATTTAAATAGCAATAAAAATTTTAATGTTAATATTTATAAATAAATAATATTTGATAACTATAATTATTTTTAATTATTAGTTAATTGATTTCTATTAATATGACTATGGTTTATAGTATCTATCTATTTGGTTTATGATATTTATCTTTTTATGAAAAACAATGATTAATTATTATATTGTAGATGAATGTACTTTTGGATTAATCACATCATTAGGAGTAATCCCCTTACCCCCCGGATCTATGGTCTCTCGAAGATTCATAATCCTAGGGCCCCATTAAGACATATTGTTAACACAATAGGTGGTCCCTCTTATCATCTAGCTAAATTCTTAGCCCTGAGAGCTTAAACCCCTTGTAGGTAAACTCGACTCCTTTGTTAAGGACTCGATTTCCTTTATCAAGGAATGAAGAACATCAAGTTGGAGCTCGATGAGCTATTAGTCGACTTTGATGTTGTTTCCTTATTCACCAAAATCCCCATCCGAGGAAGCCATTGATGTCATTAAGAGGATCTTAGACCAGGGACACCTCTAAATTAGTTGGCCTCTACCTCACCTCGAATTTCTTCAATTTTCAAGGTGATTTTTTATGAGCAAACTTGTGGTGTTGTGATGGGTTCCCCTCTCTCCCCCATAGTTGCTAACTTATTTATGGAAGATTTTGAATCGAAGGCCATGGCCTCTCGCTAAAGTTCTGCCCTACGAAGTGGAATAGTTTCATGGATGATAATTGATCCAAGTGGATATCAGTGACCATCCACCTATTCCATTTGGACCCGCACCATCAATTCTTGCAACTGTTCACTTTCAGCACAACTTACTATTTTTAGTAGGTTTTCGGTCCCTGCACTCCCCGAGTCGTTTTGGGACCCTAATGATCCGGGTGGATATTGGTGGCCGCCCACCTATTCCATTTGAAATGCCACCATCGAGTTCTTTTAGTTTTTCAATTTCAACACAACTTACTATTTTTAGCAGGTTTTTCGGGTCCTGAACTTTCGAAGCCGTTTTGAGGCCCTAAACGACATTTTTTTGGCATCGTGCCTCTAGCTAATATGATTTCACTTCAAAATTTATATTTGCGGTCAAAAGTTGTAGTCCTCGAATAGATATTTCTAACAATGTATCATGTGTGTCAAATAGAGATATTATGCCAAAGTTACGCCCTGGGAAGTTGAAACACCAATTTACCCAAACAGGGCCCATAGTTTTGGTGCTTCATCTCCTAGGGTTAGGATTTTGGATGTTTACAGTTTTCCATTGTTTCTCAATAATAAATAAGCCCTCGAGCTTCATTGTAACAAAATTTAGAGGCATGTAGCCACCACATCTCTTCTTGGAGATAAGCTACCAGTGGCCTAGCTATTTGATTTCCATTATGTCTGTAAGCATATTTCTGTTATTTGATACTAATGAAATGAAGCATTATTTCCACTGCATCTCTGTGCTTATGGTTATATGTGTATTCTGTTACGTTTCTGCATAAATTTGGATCAGTGGTATCAGAGCAGGTCTGCTCTTTCTCTGTTTTTCTTTGCATGTCCCCAACGCGATCAGGGTATAAGGAGTTAGTGCTCGATCTAGTTGAACCCTTGTAAGATCAACCTCGAAAACCCCGATGACCTCCCATGGTAGAAGAAAAGAAAGACAAGGGAGTAGGAGATCCTATCAAAATATTACTCGAGGAGGCCCTCGAGAAACAAAGGAATGCGATGATGGATAACGTTTCTCAGATCCTTCAATGGCTGCCCACCTACGACGCATCTACATCCAATATCCACTCTCGAGGCACCACTACCTTCAAGGTATAGGTAAAATTTGACATTCCTATATTTGAAGGCCAAATAGATGCAGACGCTGTAGATAGATGTTTGAATTTTCTGGAAGGGTATTTCTCAGTCCATGATTTCTATAATCGAGAAAAGATTAATTTTTCACTCCTCAAAGTTTCCCCCCATGTCAAAGATTGGTGGGAAACCTACTGTGAGCAAAAGGACAGGACAAAACCATCTCTGTTCTCGGCCACACCCACTTGGAATTCATTCTGAGATGGCATCAAGGAACAATATTACCCTGTGGGGAGCTATGAGGACAAGTACATCCAATGGACCACGTTGTGGCAGCAAAGGGATCAAAATGTGCATGAACTGACTAATTTGTTCCATACCCTGCGCACAAAGTTGGGTATTAAACATTCAGAGACACATTTGGTGCTCAAGTACCGCAATTGTCTGCACAGACACATTTATAGGTTTTAACCCTTTACAGAAATTATCTTCAAATGAATCTTAAAACAGAAAATAAACAATAGCGAGAGCATAAAACATAAAACAAATAAACACAGAGATTTTCCCCTGGATCCCAAATTGGGACGACCAACTTGATTTTTCGTTATATTCCTTTTAGTGTTACAACACATATATATACATGCCAAAGCATACATAAACCCCAATCCATTAACCCTGGATTAGAACATAATCGTACTTCCCTTGATCGGATCTATAAAATACCAGGGGCCGAAAACCATCATGCCCCAAAACCATGTGCAAACCCATGCACAAAACCATGGGAGGGTTCGCCCACTGAAAAATAAGGTCCAAAAACATTTTCTCGGGGTGCTACCCTGGACCCTAACAGGGGGGGCTGCCGCCCCCTCTATGACCCCTCGGCACAACGTACAGGGGGAGCTATCGCCCCCCTTGTGACCCACCCCCCCCCCGGCGCGTGACTACTCGTGGAAAGAATATAACACATACCCAACATTCTCCCACTTGTTGTTTTCTTTCCGCAGGGGGCCATAGGAGAGCTTAGTCATTAGCCCATTTCTGCAACACCGATTGTTTCTATACACCAAGAGAAATTCTGAGTGCTCATAGACTTCGTCAATGCATCTGCAACATTCTCCAAGGTGTCCACCTTTACCAGCAACACCCTTTTAGCCTCAACCATATCTCTCACAAAGTGATATTGAACATCAATGTGCTTTGTCTTTGAATGATAAGCAGGGTTCTTGGCCAAGAAAATTGCACTTTGGCTATCACAGTCTATCCTTATAGGTTGCTGCACCAACCCCATACTTGAATACAATCTCTGCAACCAAACTTCTTCCTTGCTTGCATGAGTGGCTGCTATGTATTCTTCCTCTGTAGTTGAAAGAGCCACTACAGACTGTCTTTTACTCATCCAACTGACTACACCTCCAAATAGGTTAAACAAATACCCACTTGTAGATCTTCTTTGGTCCAGATCTCTAGCCCAGTCTGCATCAACAAAACCACAAATTTCCAACACTCTTTCCAATCCCGGTCTTCCCTAGTAGCACAAGCCATAATCACTAGTGCCACGCAAATATTTGAAAACCCACTTCACTGTTGTCCAATTCTGCTTCCCTGGGTTTGACATAAACCTGCTCAATACTCCCACTGCATGTGCAATGTCCAGTCTAGTACGTACCATTGCATACATCAGGCTACCCACTACACTTGCATATGGAACACGGGACATATCCTTCTCTTCTTCTTGTGTCTTGGGACACTATTCAACAGACAACTTTGTACCTATAGGAATCAAACCATTCACCAGTTTACTATCACACATATTGAACCTCTGAAATATAGTCTCGACATACTTCCTCTGGTTTAACCAGAGCTTCCTCTTTTCCCGATCTCCCTTAATTTCCATGCCCAAAATATAGTTTGCAGCACCAAGATCCTTCATGTCAAATTTGGAGAACAGTTGGGTCTTCAAATCTTGGATAATTTCTTTGTCATTTCCAATAAAAAACATATCATCCACATACAAGACCAAATAAATAACACGGTCGCCAATTAATTTAAAATAAACACAATGATCCTCCTTGCTTCTGGTGAAGCCAAGTCCCTGTATATAGGTATCAAATTTCCGATACCACATCCTTGGTGAATGTTTTAACCCATACAGAGACTTCTTTAACTCCGCATACCAGTTCTTTCTTCCCCTTCACCATAAAACCCTTTAGGTTGTTTCATGTAGATCTCCTCTTCCGGATCGCTTTGAAGAAATGTTGTCTTCACATCCATCCGTTCTACCTCAAAATAAAATGCAAAGCAACATCGGATAAAAGTAATCTAATAGAAGTAACTTTGGCAACAGGGAGAAAAAATATCACCAAAATCAATTCCCGACACTTGGGAATAACCTTTTTCTACCAACCAAGCTTTGTATTTCTCCACCTTGCCTTCTACATTCATCTTCTTCTTAGACACCCATTTGCTCCCGATGGGCTTCCTTCCAAACTCGGAAATTCCACCAGATCCCATGCCTCATTTTTTATGCAAGGATGCCATTTCATCAACCATGGCCTCCTTCTAGAGTTTTTTTATCCTTTGAATCTACTCGCCTCCCTAATAGTTCTGGGATCATCATTAGTTATAGTTAAAGAAAAAATTTGAACAGAAATCGGATGGACTATACCTTTCTAGTTGTCTTCTTTCCGGAGCCGATCTTCTCACAACTGGAGTTTGTGGCTCTTCCTCTTCTTAGTCTTCTTCTGTTGTAGAGTCTGGTTCATCCTCCTTTAGCTCAAACTCTATCTTCTCAAGTTCCTTTGGTAGGACTTCATGTTTAACAACATCTTTCACCTCTCTAAACACTACATCTTGGTTGTACACAACCTTCCTTGTTTTCAGGTTCCAAAGCTTGTAACCCTTTAAACCATCCTTATACCCAATAAAGATGCACCTTTCAAATTTATTATCCCACTTGGTCCTTTTCTCCTTTGGAACATGTACATATGCATCACATCCAAATACCCTTAGATGTGAAAGAGAGGGTTTCTTACCGATCGAAACCTCAAGTGGAGTCTTATCCTCCAACGCCGATGAAGGTGATCTCGTTAACCAAGTAACATGCAATCTCCATCGCCTCCGCCTGAAATTCTTGTCCTAATCCGGTACCACTGAGCATGCTTCTTGCCTTTTCCATCAGCGTTCTGTTCATTCTTTTTGCAACTCTGTTTTGTTGAGGTGCGTATGGATTAGTCTTCTACCATTCTATACTACAAGTCTTCTGTGTGCTATACCACACTTCTTACAAAACTCTTCAAATTCCTTCTTGCAAAACTCCCCACCATTATCTGTCCTCGGCACCTTTATCTTCTTCTCTGTCTGGTTTTCCACCAGAGCCTTAAATTCTTTAAATCTGTCAAAGACTTCAGATTTCTTCCTCAAGAAATATATCCATGTATTCCTTTAGAAGTCATCTATGAATGAAATGTAGTACAAAGACTTACCCAATGATGGAACTGACACAGGTCCAAACACATCACTATGCACAAGCTCCAATATCTTGTTCGCCCTCTTACCACCAGAAGGAAAACTCACCCGATTCTGCTTCCCATATACACAATGTTCACGTAAATCGAAATCTAGAGAGAAATTAGACATACCTTCTACCATACCATTTCCATGCAGTATCCGAAGGCCCTTCTCTCCGATGTGTCCAAGCCTTTAATGCCATAGCATGGTCTTTTCTCCAGAGACCGCTAGGCTTTCCGCTACACTTTCAGGAACCAAAGAACTGTTGCACCCATCAATAATAGTGCTACCCTAAAGCTTGTATAGAGTTCCAATCCGAACTCCCCGCATTAATACCAGTGCTTCCCAAACCATCTTACAGGTATCTTTTTCGAATACTGTTTTTACACCTGCATCATCCATCTTGCTTACAAAAATAAGATTTACGGCCAATGTAGGAATGTGTAGAACACCGGGAAGTGTTCTAATCCTTCCACCTTGTAGCTTCAGACTTGACTTTTCCATGTCCGATGATTCTGGCCTTCCTATCATCCCCTAGGAAGACATCACTGCCATCATATTTCTCATACTCGTAGAACCACTCCCTATGGGGAGTGAAGTGAAAGGATGCACCCAAGTCAATCAACCATGACTCATGATCTACATGTGTATTTGAAGAAGAAGCCAAATACACATCACCACCTTCATCCGAGGTGGTTTTTGCCTCTCGTAGAAGGAGCATCATCAAATCACTTTCCTTTCTCGGGAGCTTTAGTTCTGCAGTCCTTTTCGTAGTTCCCTTCCTTTTGCATTTCCAGCACACCTTTACAAACTTTCCAGGAGATTTAGATCTCCCACTCGAAACCTTATTCTTGTTTATGTTTTGGGACCTTCTTCGTACAGATAAGGAATATCCATTCTGTCCCTCCATATTTCTCCGTCTCATTTCCTCCGACAACAAGGCTCAGACAATGTCATAAAAATTCAAGATTACTAGTTGCATTGCTACCTATTGCAATAACCAAAACTGTCCCATGAATCCGGTAGAGAACACCAAAAAAATGATGCACTTATCTTCATCCGAGATTTTAATATCAACAGATGACGAGTTGACTTACCACCGTATTGAAGGTGTTCGGATGCTCGTCACCGAGTCTCCATCCTTCATCCTTAGGTTATACATCTTTTCTCGTAGGAACAATTTATTCACCAGAGACTTAGATTGGTACAAAGTCCAAAGTTTGTCCCACAAATTCTTCGCTGTAGCTTCCCCAAATACATTCAACAATACCAAATCGAAGACACACAACCATATTGTGCTCTTCGCCTTCCGATCCAACTTCTTTCAGTCTTCATCCGAAATTGTCGTTGGTTTAGTACCTGGATCTACCGCGATCCATTGATCTTTATCAACCCGACAAGTCCTCCATCTTGAGCTTCCACAACTCAAAACTCGACTACTAAATTTCCCAATCTCTATCTTTCCACCTGCTCGCCATATTCGTTCACCGCAAGAATCGATCCCGTAGATATCCCACCGAACAGGGGTCTACCTCAAGCCCGAGCAAAAAAACCCCCTCAACAAACAAAGGCGTCCCCTTGAAGCTGAAACTGCTCTGATACCAAATATAGGTTTTAACCTTGTATAGAAATTATCTACAAAGGAATCTTAAAACAAAAAATAAACAATAGCGAGAGCATAAAACATAAAACAGATAAACACAGAGATTTTCCCCTTTATCCCAAATCAGGACGACCAGCTTGATTTTTCATTATATTCCTTTTAGTGTTACAACACATATATATACATGCCAAAGAATATATAAACCCCAATCCATTAACCCTGTATTAGAACATAATCGTAGTTCCCTTGACCGGATCTACAAAATACCAGGGGTCGAAAAACATCATGCCCCAAAACCATGTGCAAACCCATGCACAAAACCATGGGCGGGTTCACCCACTGAAAAATAAGGTCCAAAACCATGGGCGGGTTCACCCCCCCGGACCCTGACAAGGGGGCTACCGCCCTCCCTGTGACCCCCCTGTTGCACTCGGCGTAACGTACCTGGGGGGCTATTTCCCCCTTGTGACCCCCCCACGCGTGACTAGTCGTGGAAAGAATATAACACATACCCAACAAGATTCAGGAGGAAATGGAGTTCCTCGACATTACATCACTTGACACGGCATATCGCTATGCTGCCAAGATCGAGCATAAATTTAAGAAAAATAAGTGAGACATTGGATCCGCGAATCCAAAGTCAGGGAAAGGCGTCTCCGAACCGCAAAACAAGCGGAAAGGCCAGCGACTCATAACAACACCACAAATCCAAAAAAGGACACAAGGAAGTGGTTTGAATTTCATAATAGCCCCACTCACAGCACAAACGAGTGTTGGGCCAAACAATCATTGGTGGCCGAGCTAAAGGCACTCAAATTAGATGCATGTTCTGATCCTGAGTCAGAACCAGACAAAGGAAATGACAAGGGAAGGAGATCATTGATGCGGATCCCAGTGCCATTGTTGCCACTAATAATATCCAGAGGGAGGATCCTGAGGATCCAGAGGAGGGGGAGCGCCTCTTCCATTCGTAGATGTGGGTGAAGGGTTCTCCATTGCAATTCCTTGTCGATAGCAGAAGCCAAAAGAACCTCATTTCAGTAGAGGTCGTGAAGCAGCTCGGCCTTCTGACCATAGCACACCCGCAATGGTATACCATTGGGTGGCTTCACCCAGGGAGAGATCTACGCATTCTCTAGCAATGCTGCCTTCCGTACAGTATCAAGCCATTCATGGGTGAGGTAGTGTGTGATGTTGCTCCTCTTGATGTAGCTGATGTGTTATTGGGCCAACCATACTTATGGAGGCATCATGCTGTGTATGAGTCTAGGCCTCATGCTATTATTATTACTTTGGGAAATAACTTGTACAGGATACCGGAGGTAGTACCGCCTCCTGTCATCCCTTTGACTACTGCAAAACAACGTTGTAAGATTATTTCCCAAACCAGAAAATTCATTTTCCTTACAACTCGCTCACAGGGAAAGAAGAATATTATGGCCACAACCTTGAAACAGGGTTCCCCTGCACGACTGCAGCAGATGGACAAAGTCATGGAGGAATATGAGGACATTTTCTCCTCACTCACAAAGGTTCCTCTACACTGTCAGGACAAGCACTCCATTGATTTGACCCCCGATGCACCGCCACCTGATGTTGCCATACCTCATACAAATACACAAACATAATACACACATTTATTTTCTAAGGCTAATAAAGAAACCAAATTTACTAAACACATCCAACATGTCTGCCCGCAGGTCCATGACATCTTTGACAAATCTAATACCCAGCTCAACAGAATTTGCCTCATGTCATGGAGGATCTCAATGCAATGGGGAACATTGCTTCGTAAGGAGAGAGGAATGATCCAGGTGGATATCGGTGGCCACCCACCTATTCCATTTGGACCTGCACCATCAATTCTTGCAGCTTTTCACTTTCAGCACAACTTACTATTTTTAGTAGGTTTTCGGGTCCTGCACTCCCGGAGCCGTTTTGGGACCCTAATGATCCAGGTGGATATTGGTGGCCGCCCATCTATTCCATTTGAAATGCCACCAGTAGTTCTTTCAGTTTTTCAGTTTCAACACAACTTACTATTTTTAGCAATTTTTTGGGTCCTGAACTCTAGAGTCATTTTGAGGCCCTAAACGATGTTTTTTCGGCATCGCTCCTCCGACAAATTTGATTCAATTCCAGAATTGATATTCGCGGTCATCATTTTTAGTCCTTAGATAGATCTTTCTAACCATGTATCATGTGCGTCAAATGAAGATAATATGCCAAAGTTAATACAGAAGTGTCATCAGACATGTAATTTTATTGATAATGGAAAAGAAATTACAAAAAAAATTGATAGAGTTGACAAACATAAACTTCCACTTATTTGCAATTAGGAAACTAACCTATTTATAAGTTATGTCCTAACTTAATTTAGTTATGGACCACTTGAAAAAACAACAAGTGTCCATTTTGTTGAGATTGCAACAAGATGATGAGCTTAGTGGAAAGAAGTCGCCTTCACTAAGTGGGCCCGCAGGCTATTTTTGGCACACAGTCTATTTTTAGACTATGTCTATTTTTAGACAGGTCGATCATATTCTACGAGTTGCAGGATGCTATTTGTGGATGGTTGGTCAAGTTGGGAAAAATATATGGACTTCTATTTTTAGACATATTGGGCGGAATATATTTTTAGATTGCCAGTCTAAAAATAGATATGTTGAATATTATTAGCTCTTAATAATATTTAGACTATAAACATTATCTTATTCTCTTGGAACACTTCAGTTAAGTGCACAGATGTGGCACAGGAGTTGACAGAAGGAATTACGCTATTCCTGAGGGTTAAGTGGAGCTATTGCATGGAGACTTCAGTTAGAACTCATGTGAGAGAGTTTTGTGGAGTTGATTGAGGAAGTTAATGGAGTTGTGTTCAGTTTAACTGAGTTAAACATAGTTGAGCTAGTTGTATCTAGTCTAACTGATTGATACACTAGTGAGAGTGGTGTGAATTAATTATTAATTAATTCACTAATTATTCAATCATTAATCAACTAAATAATACATCAGTTAACTTCAGTGCATGGACAGTTTCAGTGGAGACCAGTGGAGAGATAGGTGAAAGAGCAGTGTGACTATCAGTTGTGACTATAGTGTTGCATGATTTGCAACAACCAGTGATTGGAGATGCCAATGAGGATTGCATGAGAAAGTCTGGACCAATTGGAGTTCACTCAGAGCCATTCTTCAGCAGTGATTGAGCAGTAGAGGCAAGCTATCAGGTGGCAGAGATTGGAGCATGTGATTTGCTACATCGGGCTTGATTAGTGTGTAACAATTGGAGACTGTACTGAGAGCTTGTAAGGAGCTTTGTATAATGATTTTTACATGATCTCTATGACATATACTATACAGATAGTTGGTGTTTTCAGCTTTAAGCTTTCCCATAAAATACTATGTTCATATGTGTGATTGTTTATGATTTTAATGTGCGCATGCGATTGTTTTTATTTCCGCAATTAATGATCAATGGTATAAGAGATTATGTATTGTGCATGAAGTTAAAATAGTGTGTGGTTAGGAGAATCTCAGTGTATAACATATCAGTTATCAAATTTCTACATGGTATCAGAGCAATATTGATCATTGGAGCAATTGCAAAACATTGAAGCAGTTGAGTTTTTGAGCTGGTGGAATTTGAATTTGCAGTAGTGTTTTCTTGGTGTCGAATTTGAGATGTCTTTCAACAGATTTCGATTGGAGTATGCCCTTGAGGGCAGCTCAAATTATATTGCATGGAAGGACAGGATGGAGGTGGTGCTGGATGACAATGGGTTGAAGGAGTTCATAGATGCAGAAATTCCAAAACCTGCTTCTGGCGATGCTGCCGCACTTGACGCATGGCAAAAGAAGACAGAAAAGTGTCGAAGAATTCTGTTGGAAGGTGTAAAGGATCACATATTTTCCACCCTTCATGGTAATGCTTCTCCATTCTTGATGTGGAAAGCATTGACAGACTTATTCCAAAGCAAGAGCGACCAGAGGAAGTTGGCGCTCAAGGATAAACTCAAGAACATAAAAATGGAGAAAGGCGAAAGTATGCCCAAGTACCTCACGAAGTTCATCCAATGCAGGGATGAGCTGGGAAGTGTGGGGGTGACTGTAGATGATGAGGACTTAGTGAGCTTGGCTCTCCCTGGGCTTCCGAAGAGTTGGCATTCCTATCAGGACTCTGTCAATGGTCGGGAGAAATTGCCAAGATGGGAGAAACTTTGGGTGGATCTTGCGCAAGAGGAGATAAGGCGAAGTACCAGGGACAGATCTTCATCAAAGAACTCAGATGAAGAAAATTGCGCTTTGGTTGCCAAAGCAAGGAAGGGAAAGAGCAAGAAAAATGCTTCTCAATCTGGTGCGAAAGGCAAGAAGTAGGACATGTCTAAGGTGAAGTGCTTTCACTGTCACCAACACGGACATTACGCCACTCATTGTCCACAGAAGAAGAAAAATAAGCAAGCTGTTGGATCTGTAGCTGGAGAGGCCTTAGCCTCGTAGTTTGAGCTGGATTTTTCACTGATCGCATGCTTGGTCTCAAGTATGATGGGTTCAGTGTGGTTTCTTGACAGTGGTGCATCTTTTCATATGACCGAAGACAAATATTTGTTTACTGATATGGATGAGAAAGATTTTGGAGTGCATATCGAGATGGGCAATGATGGTAGATACAGTGCGACCAGTATCGGTACCATTTCATTTGAGAGGGAGTCTGGTAAACCCTTCTTATTGAAGGAAGTGATGCATGTTCCAGGATTGAAGAAGAATCTGATCTCGGTGGCCATGTTAGAAGACAAGGGATATGATGTTGTCTTTAGCGAGGGAAAGGATTTCCTACACAGTAAGGAAACTGGTGAGACCTGGAGGATAGGGGTTCGAGATAAGAACCTTTATCAGTTGCAGGTAGATGGCTTTGCAGCAATGGCAGGCAAGGCAAAAGGAGTGGTGAGCTGGGATGATGGCAAGATGTGGCACAGGAGATTGGGCCACCTTCACCATGGAGCTTTGAAAATTTTGCAGCAGATTTCTACCGGGCTTCCCAAAGGTACACTTGCGCAGTCAGATCAGTGCAAGGGATGTACTTTGGGAAAATTTGTGAAAGCCACCTTTCACGAGAAGGATAGTCACGCCACGATGATCCTTGAGAGAATTCACATAGATGTGTGTGGACCTTTCTTAGTAGCTTCGACAGCAAAGCACAGGTACTATGTGATATTTGTTGATGATTTTTCTCGTAAGTGCTGGATCTTCTTCATGCAGAAGAAGAGCGAGACATACTCAAAGTTCTGTGAGTTCAAGGTGCTGGTTGAGAAAGAATCGGGGAAGCAGGTGAAGGCTCTTAGGAGCGACAATGGTGGTGAATTCATCTCTGGCGAATTCAAGGACTTTTGCAGCGCAGAAGGAATTTGAAGAGAGCTCATAGCACCTCATAACCCACAACAGAATGAGTTCTTTGAGAAGCGAAAAAATTTATAACGATCGTGGAGTCTTTGCACGGGCGATGTTGCATGATCAGGGCCTTCCCATACACTTGTGGGCTGAGGCATGCAATACTGCGGTTTATGTGCAAAACTGTTGTCCTCACAGGATACTTGGCATGAGTACACCTGAGGAGGCGTTTTTCGGTAAGAATCCTGATATTTCTCATTTGAGGATTTTTGGTTCACTTGTTTACATTCATGTGACGAAGGATTCCAGGAAGAAGCTGGAGCTGACTGCAGAGGTTGGGATATTTTTGGGGTACACTGATACACCCCACAACTATCGTGTGTATTTTCCAGACAGTCGCAAGACTGTTGTGCGACGAGATATCAAATTTCATGAGGAGAAAGCCATGAAGTTTTCGCTTGAGAGGGAGCCACACTTGCATGCATATGAGGAGCTATTAGTTCCTAAGGATGAGCCTCGGGATGTGGATCAGCCATAAGAGGAGGTTCATGGGTAGGAGGAATGCCACTCATGCGGCGCCAACCATCGAGAGGGTGGAAGCGCACTACGAAGGGCGGCGGCGGCTCAAGATGTGGGGATTGTAGGAGCACCTACATCACAGCGTAGACAGAGACAGTCACCTGACCGGTATACTGGATACATGGCTCTTATGAGAAAGTGTATCGTGACAGAGCCATCCTCTTTCAAGGAAGCTACGGAGGATCCCACATGGGTAGATGCCATGGTGGAAGAGTATGATTCGATTTTTAGAAACAGTGCATGGGAGGCTGTCCTAAGGCTGGAAGGGAAATCAGTGGTAGGTTTGAGATGGATCTACAATGTGAAGCAAGCAGTTGACGGGAGTGTGGAGAAGTACAAGGCAAGATTTGTTGCCTGAGGCTTCTCACAGATAGAGGGGATCGATTATGAGGAAACCTTTGCACCTATCGCAAAGTATTCTTCCATATGGATGATCCTAGCTCTCTCAGCGCAAATGGAGTGTCACATTCATCAGATGGATGTGAAGATTGCATTCCTCAACGAAGTGATTGAGGAGGAGGTGCACATAGAGCAGCCCGAAGGTTTCTAGATCTTCAGCAGTGGGTCGCATGTGTGCAGGCTGAAGAGAGCACTGTATGGGTTGAAACAAGCACCTCGTGCTTGGTACACAAAGATCGATAGTTACTTTACCGGATTTGGATTCTCCAAGAGTGAGGTGGATCCGAACCTATACCAGATTGTGGTGGAGGGTAACTTGCTGATCATTGTACGTTATGTAGATGATTTGATACTGACCGGTGATGAACAGTTGATACTCTCATGCAAGGCTGATCTTGCAAAAGAGTTTGAGATGAAGGACTTGGGCCTCCTTCATTTTTTCCTGGGATTGGAAATTTGGCAGCGTAGTGATGGACTGTTTGTGTCTCAAGGAAAGTATGCCCAGGAGATACTGGAGAAGTTCAACATGCATGGCTACAAGCCTGTTGATACTCCTCTTCCTGGTGGTTGGAGGAAGGAGGATGCTACATCAGCAGATGTAGTGGATTCCACTGTTTACCGACAATTGGTGTGGTCGCTCATGTATCTGGTCGATACACGACCCGACATATGCTATGCTATTAACCAGCATTCACAAGCTATCGTTAAGCCTACCAAGCTCTTTTGGAAGGCAGGCAAGGATGTATTGAGATATCTTAGAGGCACATCGAGATATGGATTATGGTATAGACAGTCAGATGAGGTGAAGCTGTGTGGCTTCACAGATGCTTATTGGGCAGGGAGCCCAACGGAAAGAAAGAGCACATCTGGAGGGATTTTCAGTATCGGGTCGACAACAGTTTATTGGTACAGCAGGAAGCAGAGATCTGTGGTACTAATTTCAGCAGAGGCCGAGTATATGGCAGCGATTTTGGCTGCATGCGAGGCTATATGGATGAGGAAGATCCTAGTCGGGTTGTTCGGTTCACACTTAGATCCTACTATGATATATTTTGATAATCAGAGTTCCATCAAAATCTCGGTTAATCCATTATTTCATGATAGATTTAAACACATTGACATTCAGTATCATCATATCAGAGATTTTTTGCAGCGGAATATCATGTTACTTTCATACATTCCCACGAAGGATCAAGATGCTGATATCTTGACGAAGGCGCTCACCAGGAGAAAATTCAAATACCACAGGGGCAGGATAGGGGTGGCAGATAATCCTTATCTTGTTGAGAGGGAGTGTTGAGATTGCAACAAGAAGATGATCTTAGTGGAAATAAGTCGCCTTCACTAAGTGGGCTCGCAGGCTATTTTTGGCGCATAATCTATTTTTAGACTATGTCTATTTTTAGACATGTCGATCATATTCTATGAGTTGCAGGATGCTATTTGTGGATGGTTGGTCAAGTTGGGACAAATATATGGACTTATATTTTTCAACATATTGGGCGGAATCTATTTTTAGATTGCCAGTCTAAAAATAGATATGTCGAATATTATTAGCTCTTAATAATATTAGGAATATAAAAATTATCTTATTCTCTTGGAGCACTTCAGTTAAGTGCACAGATGTGGAACAGGAGCTGACAGAAGGAATTATGCTATTCCTGAGGGTTAAGTGGAGCTATTTCATGGAGACTTCAGTTAGAACTCATGTGAGAGAGTTTGGTGGAGTTGATTGAGGAAGTTAATGGAGTTGTGTTCAGTTTAACTGAGTTAAACATAGTTGAGCTAGTTGTATCTAGTCTAAATGATTGATACACTAGTGAGAGTGGTGTGAATTAATTGTTAATTAATTCACTAATTATTAACTCATTAATCAACTAAATAATACATTAGTTAACTTCAGTGCATGGACAGTTTCAGTGGAGACCAGTGGAGAGATAGGTGAAAGAGTAGTGTGACTATCAGTTGTGACTATAGTGTTGCATGATTTGCAACAACCAGTGATTGAAGATGCCAATGAGGATTGTGTGAAAAATGCTGGACCAATTGGAGTTCATTCAGAGCCATTCTTCAGCAGTGATTGCGCAGTAGAGGCATGCTATCAGATGGCAGAGATTGGATCATGTGATTTGCTACATCGGGCTTGATTAGTCTGTAAAAATTGGAGACTGTACTGAGAGCTTGTAAGGAGCTTTGTATAATGATTGTTACATGATCTCTATGACATATGATATACAGATAGTTGGGGTTTTCAACTTTAAGCTTTCCCATAAAATACTGTGTTCATATGTGTGATTGTTTATGGTTTTAATGTGCGCATGCGATTGTTTTTATTTCCGCAATTAATGATAAATGGTAGAAGAGATTATGTATTGTGCATGAAGTTAAAATAGTGTGTGATCAGGAGAATCTCAGTGTATAACATATTAGTTATCAAATTTATACATGGTATCAGAGCAATATTGATCATTGGAGCAATTGCAAAACATTGAAGCAGTTGAGTTTTTGAGCTGGTGGAATTCGAATTTACAGCAGTGTTTTCTTGGTGTCGAAGTTGAGATGTATTTCAACGGATTGCGATTGGAGTATGCCCTTGAGGGCAGCTTGAATTATATTTCATGGAAGGATAGGATGGAGGCGGTGATGGATGACAGTGGGTTGAAGGAGTTCATAGATGCAGAAATTCCAAAACCTGCTTCTGGCGATGCTGCCGCACTTGACGCATGGCAAAAGAAGACAGCAAAGTGTCGAAGAATTCTATTGGAAGGTGTAAAGGATCACATATTGTCCAGCCTTCATGGTAAGGCTTCTCCATTCTTGATTTGGAAAGCGTTGACAGACTTATTCGAAAGCAAGAGTGACCAGAGGAAGTTGGTGCTCAAGGATAAACTCAGGAACATAAAAATGGAGAAAGGCAACAGTATGCCCAAGTACCTCACGAAGTTCATCCAATGTAGGGATGAGCTGGGAAGTGTGGGGGTGACTGTAGATGATGAGGACTTGGTGAGCTTAGCTCTCCTTGGGCTTCCGAAGAGTTGGCATTCCTATTAGGACTCTGTCAATGGTCGGGAGAAATTGCTAGGATGGGAGCGACTTTGGTCAAATCTTGTGCAAGAGGAGATAAGGCAAAGTACCAGGGATGGATCTTCATCAAAGAACTCAGATGAAGAAAATTGTGCTTTGGCTGCCAAAGCAAGGAAGAGGAGGAGCAAGAAGAATGCTTCTCAATCTGGTGCGAAAGGCAAGAAGCAAGACATGTGCAAGGTGAAGTGCTTTCACTGTCACCAACACGGACATTACGCCACTCATTGTCCACATAAGAAGAAAAATAAGCAGGCTGCTGGATTTGCAGCTAGAGAGGCCTTAGCCTCGCAGTTTGAGCTGGATTTTTCACTGATCGCATGCTTGGTCTCAAGTATGATGGGTTAAGTGTGGTTTCTTGACAGTGGTGCATCTTTTCATCTGATCGGAGACAAAGATTTGTTTACTGATCTAGATGAGAAAGATCTTGGAGTGCACATCGAGATGGGTGATGATGGTAGATACATTGCGACCAGTATCGGTACCATTTCCTTTGAGAGGGAGTCTGGTAAACCCTTCTTATTGAAGGAAGTGATGCATGTTCCGGGATTGAAGAAGAATATGATATCGGTGGCCATGTTAGAAGACAAAGGATATGATGTTGTCTTTAGCGAGGGAAAGGCTTTCCTGCACAGTAAGGAAACTGGTGAGACCTGGAGGATAGGGGTTCGAGTTAAGAACCTTTATCAGTTGCAGGTAGATGGTTGTGAAACAATGGCAGGCAAGGCAAAAGGAGTGGTGAGCCGGGATGATGGTGAGATGTGGCATAGGAGATTGGGCCACCTTCACCATGGAGCTTTGAAAATTTTGCAGCAGATTTCTACCGGGCTTCCCAAAGGTACACTTGCGCAGTCAGATCAGTGCAAGGGATGTACTTTGGGAAAATTTGTGAAAGCCACCTTTCACGAGAAGGATATTTGCGCCACGACGATCCTTGAGAGAATTCACATAGACATGTGTGGACCTTTCTCAGTAGCTTCGATAGCAAAGCACAGGTACTAGGTGATATTTGTTGATGATTTTTCTCGTAAGTGGTGGATCTTCTTCATGCAGAAGAAGAGCGAGACATACTCAAAGTTCTGTAAGTTTAAGGCACTGGTTGAGAAATAATCAGGGAAGCAGGTGAAGGCTCTTAGGAGTGACAATGGTGGTGAATTCATCTCTGGTGAATTCAAGGACTTTTGCAGCGTAGAAGGAATTCGAGGAGAGATCATAGCGCCTCATAACCCACAACAGAATGGGGTTGTTGAGCGAAAGAACAGAATGATTGTGGGTGCTGCATGGGTAATGTTGCATGATCAGGGCCTTCCCATACACTTGTGGGCTGAGGCATGCAATACTGTAGTTTATGTGCAAAACCGTTGTCCTCACAGGATACTTGGCATGAGTACACCCGAGGAGGCGTTTTTTGGTAAGAGGCCTGATATTTCCCATTTGAGGATTTTTGGTTCACCTGTTTACATTCATGTGACGAATGATGCCAGGAAGAAGATGGAGCCGACCGAAGAGGTTGGGATATTTGTGGGGTACACTGATATGCCCCACAATTATCATGTGTATTTGCTAGACAGTCGCAAGACTGTTGTGCGACAGGATATCAAATTTCATGAGGAGAAAGCCATGAAGTGTTCACTTGAGAGGGAGCCACACTTACATGCAGATGAGGAGCTATTAGTTCCTAATGATGAGCCTTAGGATGTGGATCAGCCACAAGAGGAGGTTCATGGAGTGGAAGAGACCACTCATGCAGCGCCAACCATCAGAGGGCGGAAGCGCACTACAGAAGCTGAGCAACTGGCTCAAGATGCAGAGAGGACTGTAGGAGCACCTACGTCACATAGCAGACAGATACAGTCACTTGACCGTTATACTGGATACATGGCTCTTATGAGCAAGTGTATCGTGATAGAGCCATCCTCTTTCAAGGAAGCTACGGAGGATCCCGCATGGGTAGATGCCATGGTGGAAGAGTATGATTCGATTGTCAGAAACAGTGCATGGGAGACTGTCCTAAGGCTGGAAGGGAAATCAGTGGTAGGTTCAAGATGGATCTACAAAGTGAAGCAAGCAGCTGACGGGAGTGTGGAGAAGTACAAGGCAAGATTTTTTGCCCGAGGCTTCTCACAGATAGAGGGGATCGATTATGAGGAAACCTTTGCACCTGTCGCAAGGTATTCTTCCATACATATGATCCTAGCTCTCTTAGCGCAGATGGGGTGGCACATTCATTAGATGGATGTGAAGACTACGTTCCTGAACAGAGTGATTGAGGATGAGGTGTACATAAAGCAGCCCGAAGGTTTCGAGATCTTCAACAATGAGTCGCATGTGTGCAGGCTTAAGAGAGCGCTGTATGGGTTGAAACAAGGACCTCGTGCTTGGTACACATGGATCCACAGTTACTTTACCAGACTTGGATTCTCCAAGAGTGAGGCGGATCTGAACCTATACCAGATTGTGGTGGAGGGTAACTTGCTGATCATTGTACTTTATGTAGATGATTTGATACTAAACGGTGATGAACAGTTGATACTCTCATGCAAGGCTGATCTTGCAAAAGAGTTTGAGATGAAGGACTTGGGCCTCCTTCATTATTTCCTGGGATTGGAAATTTGGCAGTGCAGTGATGGACTATTTGTGTCTCAAGGCAAGTTTGCCCGGGAGATACTGGAGAAGTTCAACATGCATGGCTGCAAGCCTGTTGATACTCCTCTTCCTGGTGGTTGGAGGAAGGAGGATGCTACATCAGCAGATGTAGTGGATTCCACTGTTTACCGACAGTTGGTGCGGTCGCTCATGTATCTGGTCAATACACGACCCGACATATGCTATGCTATTAACCAGCATTCACAAGCTATGGTTAAGCCTACCAAGCTCTTTTGGAAGGCGGGCATGAATGTATTGAGATATCTCACATCGGGATATGGATTATGGTACAGACAGTCAAATGAGGTGAAGCTGTGTGGCTTCATGGATGCAGATTGGGCAGGGAGCCCAATGGACAGAAAGAGCACATCTGGAGGGATTCTCAGTATCAGGTCGACAGTAGTTTCTTGGTACAGCAGGAAGCAGAGATCCGTGGAACTCAGTTCAGCAGAGGCCGAGTATATGACAACGAGTTTGGCTGCATGCGAGGCTATATGGATGAGGAAGATCCTAGTCGGGTTGTTCGGTTCACACTTAGATCCTAATGTGATATATTGTGATAATCAGAGTTGTATCAAACTCTCGATTAATCCAGTATTTCATGATAGATCTAAACACGTTGACATCCGGTATCATCATATCAGAGATTTTGTGCAGCGAAAGATCATGTTACTTTCATACATTCCCACGAAGGATCAGGATGCTGATATCTTGACGAAGACGCTCACCAGGAGCAAATTCGAATACCACAGGGGCAGGATAGGGGTGGCAGATAATCCTTATCTTTTTGAGAGGGAGTGTTGAGATTGCAACAAGATGATGAGCTTAGTGGAAAGAAGTCGCCTTCACTAAGTGGGCCCACATGCTATTTTTGGTGCACAGTCTATTTTTAGACTATGTCTATTTTTAGACATGTCGATCATATTCTATGAGTTGCAGGATGCTATTTGTGGATGGTTGGTCAAGCTGGGAAAAATATATGGACTTCTATTTTTAGACATATTGGGTGGAATCTATTTTTAGATTGCCAGTCTAAAAATAGATATGTTGAATATTATTAGCTCTTAATAATATTTGGACTATAAACATTATCTTGTTCTCTTAGAGCACTTTAGTTAAGTGCACAGATGTGGCACAGGAGCGGACAGAAGGAATTATGCTATTCTTGAGGGTTAAGTGGAGATATTGCATGGAGACTTCAGTTAGAACTCATGTGAGAGAGTTTGGTGGAGTTGATTGAGGAAGTTAATGGAGTTGTGTTCAGTTTAACTAAGTTAAACATAGTTGAGCTAGTTGTATCTAGTCTAAATGATTGATACACTAGTGAGAGTGGTGTGAATTAATTATTAATTAATTCACTCATTATTAACTCATTAATCAACTAAAGAATACATCAGTTAACTTCAGTGCATGGACAGTTTCAGTGGAGACCAGTGGAGAGATAGGTGAAAGAGCAGTGTGAATATCAGTTGTGACTATAGTTTTGCATGATTTGCAAAAACCAGTGATTGGATATGCCAATGAGGATTGCGTGAGCAAGGCTGGACCAATTGGAGTTCATTCAAAGCCATTCTTCAACCGTGATTGAGCAGTAGAGGCAGGCTATCAGGTGGCAGAGATTGGAGCATGTGATTTGCTAGATCGTGCTTGATTAGTGTGTAACAATTGGAGACTGTACTGAGAGCTTATAAGGAGCTTTGTATAATGATTGTTACATGATCTCTATGACATATAATATACAGATAGTTGGGGTTTTCAGCTTTAAGCTTTCCCATAAAATATTGTGTTCATATGTGTGATTGTTTATGGTTTTAATGTGCGCATGCGATTGTTTTTATTTCCACATTTAATGATCAATGGTAGAAGAGATTCTGTATTGTGCATGATGTTAAAATAGTGTGTGATCAGGAGAATCTCAATGTATAACATATCAGTTATCAAATTTCTACACATTTACAATAAATGATCTTCTATCCAATCTACTAAATTTATTCCCATTTTAGAGCCTAAGATACAACTCTATTCTAGATTTCTATCTTTTCTAACAATATTCTATTTCTAAGTGTCTCTAATATTCATTAAATATTCTAATTTAATAAATATTTTTATCCCAACTTTACATTATTATATTTGGATCATCTAACATTCCCCCCTATGATCCAAATATACATTACAACATATACCAAGTTCATCCCTGAACTTAGTAAATTTTATTTTTCCAAGAGGTTTGGTGAAGTTATCGGAGGTATAATCTTCTGAAGGACAATAAATCGGCTTGATGACATCCTTTGCAATGAGTGATCTGATATGATGATACTTGGTGTCCACATTCTTTGTATTTGAATGAAAAACTGGATTCTTGGCAAGCCTTATTGTTGACTGGTTGTCGATGAATAACGAAGTAGATTCTGCTGGAGGAATTCCCAAGTCCTGTAAAACTCCACGCAACTAAACAATCTCACATGCTGCTTCCCATGATGATATGTATTCTGCTTCTTCTGAAGAAGTGGCCACTGTAGCTTGCTTCTTGCAACTCCAGGTTAATGCAGCTGACCCCATGTGCATTAAGTAACCTGAGCTTGATGCCCTATCATCAATAATGCTAGCAAAATCGGCATCTGAAAATCCACCAAGTACAAATTTTTTAGTCTTTTTGTAAAGAAGACCAAAATATTTTGTTCCTTGGATATAACGAAGAACTCTTTTGGCTACATTCTAGTGGTTGTCTCGTGGTTCCTGCATAAAGCAGGAAAGAATAATAACGGCATAAGAGATATCTAGTCGAGCAGTTGTCAGATAAATCAGGCTACCAATCAACTGTCG
Organism: Pinus albicaulis; assembly: GCA_034641835.2. Lineage (NCBI taxonomy): Eukaryota > Viridiplantae > Streptophyta > Pinopsida > Pinales > Pinaceae > Pinus > Pinus albicaulis. Next base: position 37,626,440 of record CM076575.1, read on the forward strand.
ATAAGTAGTGCTATCCACCATTTCCCCCCTTCAAATTTTGAAAGTTTCAAGTTTTGTTCCATAGGAGTAAGAACAGGCTTGCAATCCTGCATTCCAAATCGCTGAAGAATTTCTGTTGCATACCTACTCTGAGAAATGAAGATATGATGTGGACGTTGGAATAATTCAACTCCAAGATAGTAGTGAAGTAGTCCCAAATCTGTCATCTTAAAACTGTTAGTCATCAGTATTTTCTACTTGTTAGTGATGACTAGTTCGCACAGCCAAGTTTTCTAACAGCTGATCCAAAAATTTGTCATATTTTCCAGCTGGGAAAACACCCATAAAATTTTTTTTCTCTCCTACTTTTCAGTCCGCCCATGACAAGATGAAACCCCATTATCAAATCCTACCTAGCCTCAGCCATAGTCTGGCTACTAGCTCCAAAGAGACGATCCAAATCTGTTCAAAAAACTATCTCCTAAGTTAGGAAGTGGCGCTTTAAGGCATTTTACCCTTGGTAACCATCAAAGGGCCAAAAAACCTCCATCTACTACCGACCAGTCATAACAGATCTCCCACTCTGCTAATGAAGTTAGTCACAACCCTAAGTCGCGCCACTTACACACTCCTAAGTCTCAGCAAAGCATAGACCATAATCTCAAGCTGATTTTAGGTGTTTTACACTGTTTATGGATTTTACAAGCACAGGAAACATGTCAGCATCTCAAAAGACAATTCTTGGCTCCACATGAGAATACAGCTGCTTCTCAATGTGATCATGAGCCTAAGATACATCTACAGGACAGAGAATCTCTCATCAAGCTCTTGTAACTTCATTCAGCCTGAAAAGACAGCAGAAGAAAAACAACACTGTAAAAAAAACTATCGATAAGTCATGGCTAAGAACCTCCTTCATTTATAAGCAGAGGGTTAAGGCACCTCCTTCATCCATAAGCAGAGGGCGATGGCCAATGTTTGACTTAAATAATTGCAACTGACTGTAATCGAGGTGTGTAAATAAACAGTGAGGCAGTGACACAAATTTTCTGGAGAACATTGGTGATTGGAGACTGAGGTAAAAGCATCAATGTTGTCACTGTTTTTTTCCTGTTATCATATGTAAGAAAACCCTTTGTCAATATGCTCATCAGGCAGCCTACATATAGTTGGGACAGAAGGTTGACAAAGCAAATATATTTTTCCAAGAGAAAAAGGCCTCCTTCATTCATAAGCAGATGGCCAGAGTATTAATTGATTTCAAGGTCTGTTTGATCTGAGGAACAAGGTAAAATACCAAATGGAAAGCAGGGGTACCACTGCAATCAAATGGGTCAAACTTATCTCAAGACAGTCCACAGCTCCAACAAAATAAATTCTGAACAGTGGTGATAAGATGAGTCACTGCACGGACAGAAGGACATAATAGTGATTATGTTCCAGAGTACTGGTTTGCTCCATTCATAAAAAGGTGCCTTTCAAATGGGTTTATCATGGTTGACAAAGAAAATATGGGCTTATCTCCTCAAGAGGCATTACAACTAAAAACAATTGTTCACAATATGCAAAAAGGGTGCTTTAACATACTGTCAGTTTCTGGAGGAATATCTTAAAACAAATATAGGTGTTTATTATTTAAGGGCCAGAAACACCATATTGGTACATTTTGAGCAGAGGAAGTGTGTTGGAAAAGGCACCCTTCTTGATCAACAGACCATGGCAAAGTTTGAATAAATCCAAATAAATTGTTAGCACCTACAGTTGGAAAAAAAAATTGATGAGGCACCTAGAGGCAGAAATTGTCAACCAAGTTGAAAAGATAAGCCATCTCCTTTCAAATGACAAAGAAATTTTCAGTTTTTTTTTTTTTTAACAGATTTAGAGTGGATTTTACATAATGAATATCAACAACAGTGTTAAAACAAGTGATAAAGGACGATCCATAGTTCATTGGGGTATTTTTCAAAGTTGGAGCTTCTATGTTAAATTGTCACTAAAGGTACAAAATTGGTAGGAATCACCTCTAAAACCTATATGCATCGATGGTTTAAAAGCATGAAAACCCCGCTGCCAACATCATTTTGAAAAGGGTGGGCCCCTCTCAAATGCAGTCAAAATTGTTCCAAGTTTCAAAAGTGCACCAAGGCATTATTGCAAAAAGAAAAAACTTTGAAAGCCCTTACAAAGACTAGCCAAGAGGTTTGATTTCATTTTGCATTTCTAAATGGCAAGAGACCGTGGCCTTTGTGTTTTTTTTTTTTTTTAAAAGGGATAAAAACTGTGGCAAAATCATTTTGAAATCTCCCAAGCACGAGCAAAATGTTCCTTTGAAGTTCACAAGGCCAAAAGACAAGTTTCAAATTGGTTTGCAGAAGTTTGAACGAGTTTGAAAGTGTTTTAACTTGCACGACACTCCTGTACAAGCGCGCGGCGTTCCTGGGCATAATTTTTACACTGCGCTACAAAGGCGCGCGGCGCTCCTGTGCAAGCGCACGGCACTCCTGTAGCCGCGGGTCACAAGGGCCCGACAACGACCCGACAAGTCACCCGGCCATGTTTTTGTGTGGTACCCTTTTCCTCTGAAGTGCCGCACACCTTTTGACAGTTCAAACACTTCCTAAATGAGTGGAACAATAGTCCAAGGTATTCAAATCAACAACATCATCGATTTCTTAAGGTATCCCTTGATCTTCCTTAAAAAATTGTCAATTTTTGAAAGGTGGGAGATGTTGTTTTCTCCAAAGCTAAGTGAGGGTAAAAGATGAATGTTCTGGTGTAAGTTAAGAAGATATGTTTTATGTTTAAACTCACCATATGCCCCTTAGCTGAAAGCTTTGCCAAATTCTTGAAAGGCTACCACTGCTTTGATAAAACAAGGTTAAACCCGTCAGCCATATACCTTACTGTAAACAGTAGAAAAGAGAGATAAGGAATTTTCTCCATTTTGTTAAAAGGTGAAACAGTAGGTATTGTCAAAATGGATATGAGGAGGTATGGATTATAAAGGGAAATGTTTTTGTTGAAAAGGTCGATTGTTCATTAAATACTACAAGGCTTGGTCACCTGACCCTATAGCACCATAGCCTTGGACTGTGTATTGATACTTGTTGAAATAACTGAGTTTATATTGTTAAATACATTGGTGAGCTGCATACGAGGGGTTAATGTTTTGATCAAAGAGGAGTTTATTAGCATTGAACTGCTACAGGTTTTATTACCACAGCATAAAAAACTTTTCAAACTCTGTCACCATATCCATAAACAAGTGTTTTTTGCTGTGGGGATATCCTTTGTTTAAAAATGTGGTGTAGTGCTGAATACACTGGTGAAGTGCCTACAAGGAAATATAATGTTTTGAACTAAAAATTGTGTTTTCACTTTCCTCTAACAAGACAAGGGTGTTTTATATCCTCAAAATATCAAAGGGCAGGGTACATCTCTCCACACACACAGAAAAAGATCATTGTTGGCTGTGGGTGCTGATTGACTGTTTTTTTTGTTCTTCAAAGTTCATTTGCTAAAGGTTGATATTCAGAAGATGGAAAGGCAGTTTTCTAAAGAAGCAGGGGTTTTATATTGAAAGGGGGCATTTTGCAAACATCCAAAAAACGTTGTTTCCTTATTAAAACAGTGGGTTGACAGAGTTCAGTTTAAAGAAGGCATTTCAAAGATAGTGAGGCAGTTTGGTGTTTCAAGAGCGCATTTAGCCCAAGATGCCGCCCAAGCAAGATAGCAGAAGTGGTTTACACAAGAGATATGAGCCAATTTCTACTAAGGAGGTCAATGTACATCCATCCATCCTTTTCAATTTTCATGAGGTGGGTTGTTTGGAGTTCTGCCAAAAGGTACAGGAGGTCAAAAGTTTCTCGCCCTTAACACACTTATGCGCCTTGAGGTTCAAAAGAAAACATTTCCAAGTGGCAGGCCTTGATTTCAAGTTCTCCCCTAGGTCTGTATCCAAAGCCACTAAAATCCCATACCTTGGCAAAAAATGGTTTAAGCAAGCCTATCTAGACTTGGATGACTACAAGCCTTTCATCAAGCCCGAGCATAGAGAAACATGCACTGCTGTTTTTCCTTTCTCTCATCTTCTTGCCAGCTATGCCCCTCTTATGAAGATCATAATGAAGTATTTCACCTATGAAGGGAGATTCTCCCGAGTTTATTCCTACCATATCCAGCTGTTGATGCACTTCACTAGAACAAAGCAGCTCAATATCCATTACTACTTATGCAAAAGCATTGAGAAAATGGCCTCCTTAGTCCAGAAGAAGCCTCCATCACAACAAGTGGTTTCTCTTTTCCATCATTCTCTGATTAAAATCATCATCCTTCACCAGCTGGAGAAGAAAGAGGTTTCTTGGGATATTTTCATTAGTCACCCAGATTTCTACACTATTCCTCTGATCCATACATCTCCCACATCACCTACTCATCGCCCCTTACCTTCCTCCAGTAGACCTGCTCCTAGAAGGCTCAAATTCACCACTGAAAAGTCAAGAGAGCATGGAGAAGGAGAAGGAAGTGGACAGCCAAAAGAGGAAGGGCATGAGCATGAAGGATGGGATGAAGAGCAGTGAACTGAAGATGAGGAGCAGCAGGACAGTGGGGAAGGACAACAGTTTGAGCAACAGCTTGAGCCACAAAATGAGCATGAAATTGAAACACAGCAGCAGCTTGATCTTGATGCTCAAAGGCAGCAGTTTGAGCCACAAATTGAACAAGATATTGAGGCAGAACAACAACATGGTATTAATGAGCAAGGGCAGCAGTTTGAGCAGTATGATGTTGAGGAACACAGGCAGCATAAAGAAGACAAACAACACCTTCATCATGATGCACAGTACCCTCCTCCAAATACGCATCAGTTTCAAAAGGAAGGGAAATCTGAAGAAGGTGACAAACAAAATGACAAAGGAAAAGCAATCATGCCTTCTTCTCCTAAAAAGACTAACCCCAAGACATCAAGAAAGCAAGTGCCCAAGGTGGTCACTTCAAAAGTGACAAGAACTATCTGGAGCAAAAGAAAGTTGCCAAAGAAACCTCTCACTAACTTGCCAAGGAGGAAGAGTGCAAGATTAGCCTTCAAGGGCAAAGGGAAAGGCAAGATAGGAGAAAGTCAAGAACATGGAGGTGCATTGGCTATCATCCCAATCCAAAGTGATGACAGCGATAATGAAGCCCACATTCTGGAAAACCTTCTAATCCATCGAGAGGGCCAAATTGAAGCATTGGAGAATGACCTTCATTGGGCAAAGAACTTCAATCATTTCTTGGAAATCCAAAATAGACAAATGAGTGTCCATATGGCTGTTTATGAGACACGAGAAATTAAATACAAGAATGAGGCTGCCAAAGAAAAAGCAAGAATAAAGGAGCTCATAGGTGATTTTGACGAGGATGAAGAAGAAGACCAGCCTAGATAGAAAAGGCCTAGAACCATAGGGCTTAGAAGAGCCCTTGAAAAGCAAAAAGAAGAAGAACAAGCCCATCTTCAATCCACTCCCCTCACTGCACTACTTGAGCAAGAAATTGAAAGAAATAAGGAGGCATGGCTAGAAAGAGCCAATAAAAATTTGGAGATGAAGCTTGAGAAGGCAAACAGAGACTTGGAGCTGCAAAGGAAGATGACACAACACTATCAAAAGCTAAATCAGTTTGCCCGGCGCAAGCTAAAGGCCACTCAAGAGAAACTGAAGGAAGCAAAGGGGAAGCGCCCAGCACGGAAAAAGAAGAAGGGCACATCAGCACTCGACATTTTGGCTTCAGTTTCAGAGCATGTTGCCAAGGACCCTTGAGGGTCATGCACACCAATTTTGGGCCCATTTTGACAACTTTTGGTTTTTTGGCATTTTTGAGTTTTTGATCAAAAACTCATAAATTCGCCATTTCATTTTGAGGATTCATCAAGGGGGGAAAATGATATCATTGGATGCGATAATTTCATGAGCATGCCCTCAGCGATTTTCAGAACATTTTCAGATCATTTGGCCCCTCAAAACCACGAAAAAGGCTCTCTTTTTGCACACTCTGCCCGGTCTATCAGCAGACTGCAATTTTCTGGTTTTTTACACACAGGTGCATATTTGGAGGCATTCCAGGCATCATATTTGGGAAATTTCATTTTCACCGGAAAGAAGACACTCATATCTTTGCAAAGAGCTATCATGAGCCTCGTTTTGACACCGGGAAGGCTGCCAAATGTTTCCGGCAAGTCGGGGGACCTTTTGCTGATGAAAATTTGAAGTATTTTTGTAATTTTTGAACCTCTAAAATCTGCTTTTTCCAAATGTGCATTTAGCTATTTTTGCACATGGAAAATGATGTAAAGTCAATATATTTCCCATTTTTAGCATTTTTTTAGATATTTTATGAGAGATTTTGTGCCTTGGGCTTTGCAAAGCCTCAAGGAAAAGATTAGATATTTTGATTAGGCCAATAGGATGGCAAGTTGAACCATGAGGTTTTCCTCACTTGAGCCTATATATTCCAAAGGCTTTCATTGTAAAACAAGGCTGAACTTGAGAAGAGAAGCAATATATGGTCATATGAGCTTTGGAAGGAAATACTTGTGTTATGCTTTTGGATTGCCTCTTGGATGTTCTTGGATGAATGATGAAGGATTGTTGATGGATTCCATGACTTGGTAGAATGGTATAGTGTCTCTTGATTTATTGTCTTCTAGTTTTCATTCATGAATATATGTTTCTTGCTTGCTATAGATCAATAGAGAAAAAATTTGAGACATGCCCATGGAGGCACCTCAAATTTCCTGTTTCTTCATAGCCTCTTTTTTTTCTTCTTCATAAGTAACATTAAAGAATTCTTGACTGCTCTTTAAATATTTAGGATATTGTTGCTTGTTTCATTCATGGTTTTATACATGCTAAGAAGGACTTACGGTACACCCTACTTACCTATGGCTAGCTATAGTTCCATCCATGAAACTTCTCTTTGATTGATTAGATTATCATTTTGTTTGAACCAAGGAGGCCTAGTTTTGATCTAGCCCTTTGCCTAAAACTATGCAAATCTTATTGCTCAAAGTGCCCAATAACTTGAAGTACTGTGTTTAGGCGTTCCGGCATAGTGTTTTGAGTTTTTTGTCTTCCTTAAGTGTTTTCCCCAAAATTTGAAAGCCATTTCCCAAAGTTAGAGGGTCTTATACTTCTATGCATGGCTTGAATGTTTATTTCTATGTATTGATTAGCTTATAGTTACATTTTTCATGATTAATGGTTTGTCATACCATGTTTATGTCTGCTATTAAACTAGTTATGCTTGAAATCCTTCGTCGTTCACAAACTTGATGTCCATTTACTCCATTTTGCCCAAAGATCATTTTTACCTTGAATCAAATCGGCCCTTCAACAGCCTTGTATCGTCATCTAATAGCTTTCTTGACCTTTTGACCCCATAGCCCAGTTAATCTAACATCTTGTTACCTGTTCCATATCTTTGATCAGTTTCATCCCTCACAACTTAAAAAACCAATACCAAAAAACATACTCCATAACTAGCCTAAAATCAGAACACGATAAGCAAACACATAGATATCCCTTACACATATAGAGAGAGCCCTCTCTGAGTCCAGGAAGGCTAGGTCCTTGGGCTCGAAAGCTTGGTTTGATGTTACACTGTCATTTGGCTTGCCAATCAGCCAAATCACGGGACTCTAACATAATGGCGATCATGGTGGGACTTTGAGTATTAAACAAACTTAGATTCCCTAGACCTTAAGAGACCTTTGAGAATACTATCATATTGACTTATCCCACCGCTCCCTAACATAATGGCGATCATGGTGGGACCTTCCGAGTTAGTGACAATATAAGTACTCCTTAGTAACTACCGAAGTCTCAATCAAACTTAGAAAACTTAAGTGTTGTCTGAAGAGTAGAAAATAGCTCGTTCACCATCTTAGCAAAATGATGAGTCAGTCATAGGAAACTCTTCCAAACCTCATAGGCACATAAAAAGTCAGAAAACCCCAAAAAACTCCCTTAGATTGCTTTTTGTCAGTATTGGTGGTGGACCATACACATATACCTCAAAACAACTAAAAATCCACCTGGCGACTCCACTAGCCTCCAGTAGGCCTTACTACTTCACTAAACTCTAGGCTACTATCCAATTGAGCCACCTCAATTGCCACCCTAACATAATGGCGATCACGGTGGGACCTATTAAGTACATGACGAGTCTAGCAAAATTTTATTGACCCTTTAGTCCTTCAACTTTTAACTTGAATCATCGGCCTTTAGAATCATTTAGAGTAAGCTCCCTTTTTCACCACCCTAGCAAAGTGTCGAAACAAGTTTAGAATACTTTAGGTAAATCATAGAGCTGCATATAAAAACTCGAGAAAAAACCCCAAAGTATCCCCAAATTGGCTTTTTCCTTAGTTACTTGGTGGTGGACCATAGCTTCAAAACAACCAAGTTCCACTGGCGACTCCACTAGCCTCCAATAGGCCTAAAACTCCATTCAAACCAAAAGTTCATAAACCATACCTTTTCTGCTCACTCATCCTCCAAAACTCAAGCTTAGGGCGTGAACTACGTAATCGGTGACAATCTAAGTATAACTTAGCGATTCGAAAAAATCTCACCTAAACATAAGAGATAAGCGAGAAACCTTCTTGCCAAGAGAACCATTAGCTTGTCCATGCGGCTTAGAAAAGCGTAGGAACCAAACAAATAACTCTTCTTTGAAACTTTTCCATCTCAAAGTTTGCTATAAACTTTTTCCCATAAGCGACTTTGATAGTTTGGTGGTGGACCATAGTTTTCATAAAACCCACTGGCGACTCCACTAGTCCATACTTTTGGTTTTGACCATCCTTCACATTAGTATAACTTTAGAGAGACCATCCATCCAAAACATTCATAAATACCATCCTCTCTAAACTCTTGACCCGAAATACGGCTTCACAAAGAATCTACACCGGATCTCATCCTAACCCAAATCCCCCTATCATAGTAGACGACCCGGAGAAGATTACGTGGCAATTTTCGAAAAGCGATAGTCTAGTTACCGACGAGTCCATCCATAAAACACAATCGGTACACGAACATCTTACTACCTTACGGGATTCCCCTTTGGGCTTAGAAACGAGAAAAAGCTCTTTTTTAGAAGCAAGTCACAAAGTAAGATAGACTTTGACTACCTTGAGCCCCTAGATCTGCCACGAGAACCTTAGTAGAGAAGCTTCACCTACCACACCTCCTGATCTTCAGCTTATTTATCAATTTGGCACTTATCATCCCAGATCTACTCAAAACCAGGTCACTAGTCCAAGTACTTCCGCCACACCTATCCAAAGCACTACTATTCATTCGATTCAAGTAGAGTCAAATGTTTGGGTTTGATCAAAGACCTTTGCTTTAGTCTGGCCCAAATACCTGCGAAACATCTAATCATGGACATAGTAGTGGCAGACATCCCTCCCAAGTACGGGATGCTTCTATCCAGATCTTGGGGAGCCAAACTCCAAGGAAACATTCAACTGGATATGTCCTTTGCCACTATTCCTGTGTTTGACCAAACAAGAATACTCTACCAAGAGTCACACATGAAATACATGATCAGTAGTCAAGAGAGGCCAGATAATATTCCAATGTATTCCTTGCATTCTGACCTGAACTCTTTTATTCTGCATACTGATGAGGACACAGAAGAAGAATCAGAAGAAACTGAAACAAACTTAGACCCATCACATCGGCTGCCCCTAGTTCTCTATGACGAACTAGACACTCAAAACTACCATGATCACGAACAGTTGTGTCTTGAAGAAAGTAAGTATGTTCCTTCTAAAGTGGGATTAAAGCAAGAAGCACAAACCCTTATGTACTATCAAGCGAATTGCTCGAGCCCTAGTCAAACACCAGCAGTAACCTTCGGAAACTTCTTCCGGGTAAAAGCTTTAGAAGACTTACACATCATAAACTTGTTTGGAACCTGGGAGCAAGGGAGTTTAATGTTTCTACCATACCTCAAGGATTTACCATCATATAACTCTTCCACTGCAAATAAAACTTTGACTGTAGCCCCAGCAGTTCAAAATCTAGGAAAAATGCCTGATAAACTTCTTATGAGCAAGGATGATAGTTGTAGTCCCAGCATACCTGAATTACTAAAATTGGGTCATATTCTGTCTTTTCATAAAAAGCTTAGAAATGCTAGAATTAGAGATCTCATGCAGAATACCATTCCATACAGGAAAAATAGGGGAAAACACTGTGCCACTACCATTCCTTCAAAGAATAACTTTGACAAGAGAAAACATAACAATCTGAATCAAACTGTAATGATCAGGGATAAAATAGCTGGTCATAGAGCCTGTATTGATTTTAGAAATACTGCTGCAAGTCCCTTTTCCCTTTCTACCCAAGATCCTGATATACAAATTAAAAGTTCTTTTAATCATGTGTTTTTACAAGATGATATTTCAGGTTATAATCAAAAGATTCCCTTGCAAAGTAGATAGCTTAAAGATTTTTTCAGTATGCTGGAGGCAGTTCTAATTTCAGACTCAAAATTGCAAAACCACCTGATATCAGAAATCTCTTCATGAAAGCCATGTTTCCAGTCCTGAATTTCTGCATTTTTTCATACCTTGATGATGTCATTATCTATTTCAAGAATGACCAAGAGTATATGCATTACTTGAGAAAGATGTACAGTAAGAAAATGAGTGGAAATCAGATATACAAAGAGGTACAGCGGGAAGATACTGGTTTGTTTAAGGATTCTTGCATGAATCCTTATGTCATGTTAGAAAGAGAAAACTTTCAAAATTTCTCTTTTCAGGAGTTGAGTGGGCCAAGAGTGAGAAGAGATCCTTACGAGGATAAGATGCTTAAATTTCGTCATTTCCAAGATTTCTGAGCTTGAAACACTTTCATTCATTGTACATACCATTGTTTGAAAAATAGATAAACAAAAAAGTCAAAAACAACAAAAGATAGAAAAGAGGGCGTTAAAAAATATGAAAAATCCCCATGCTCCAAAAAATAGTCCTTCAGAAAGCGAGCAAGTCTAAATGCCGCTACTAGTACTTCAATGTCTTGTTCCGCTATCTAGCCTAATCATAGCTGAACATGTTTAAATTTATTTGCTGATAAGTAGTGAGTGAAAAATATGGTCAACATTGTGTAAGCTTGACTTATCAAAGAGAGTAGTAAGGAAAAGATACTGGTTCCACACGCCCAAAACAGAACCAAAGAGGGAAGCGGGGATGAAAAAAAAATTGTGCATCTTAGCCCTGTTTTCCTAGTTTCCATTTTATGCAAAATAATATTTGTGTGCAGCTTGTATTTCATGCCGCAAATGCATGACAAATCAGATTGTCTAACCCTAATTTGATCATTTTTAAATTTCATGTTTTAGATTAGAGAATAAAATCCTGTCAAACAGTTTAATCTTGATAGTTGATCTAGTTTAGGTAGAGTAATGAAGGAGTTCATCAGTTTAATCTGAACTCCCGGTAGATATAAGTGTAGAAATAGATAGGTTCATTTTACAAAAAGAAAAAATATGCATTGTCAAAAGGTTGCTAGTTCAAATGCGCCAAAAAAGGAGAAAAAATGTTAGGAAAGATAGTTGGGTAGGTAGAAATATCATGGATGCTAATCATGCTGTATCTTTTCAGAAGTAGCATAAAAAATAGTGAAAATTTGTGCCAATGGGTAAGGCATTGGTCTTCATAAGCCAAAGATCTGAAATTCTGGACACCTCCTGAAAAGGAGCTGCCCTCCCCAAATGGAGCAACTGTTAGTCATCAGTATTTTCTACTTGTTAGTGATGAATAGTTCGCACAGCCAAGTTTTCTAGTAGCTGATCCAAAAATTTGTCATATTTTCCAGCTGGGAAAACACCCATAAATTTTTTTTTCTCTCCTACTTTTTAGTCCGCCCATGACAAGATGAAACCCCATTATCAAATCCTACCTAGCCTCAGCCATAGTCTACCCACTAGCTCCAAAGAGACGATCCAAATCTGTTCAAAAAACTATCCCCTAAGTTAGGAAGTGGCGCTTTAAGGCATTTTACCCTTGGCAACCATCAAAGGGCCAAAAAACCTCCATCTACTACCGACCAGTCATAACAGACCTCCCACTCTGCTAATGAAGTTATTCACAGCCCTAAGTCGCGCCACTTACACGCCCCTAAGTCTCAGCAATGCAAAGACCATAATCTCAAGCTGATTTTAGGTGTTTTACACTGTTTATGCATTTTACAAGCACAGGAAACATGTCAGCATCTTAGAAGACAATTCTTGGCTCCACATGAGAAGACAACTGCTTCTCAATGTGATCATGAGCCTGAGATACATCTACAGGACAGAGAATCTCTCATCAAGCTCTTGTAACTTCATTCAGCCTGAAAAGACAGCAGAAGAAAAACAACACTGTAAAAAAAATTGTCGATAAGTCATGGCTAAGAACCTCCTTCATTTATAAGCAGAGGGTTAAGGCGCCTCCTTCATCCATAAGCAGAGGGCGATGGCCAATGTTTGACTTAAAGAATTGCAACTGACTGTAATCAAGGTGTGTAAATAAACAGTGAGGCAGTGACACAAATTTTCTGGAGAAAATTGGTGATTGGAGACTGAGGTAAAAGCATCAATGTTGTCACTGTTGTTTGCATGTTATCATATGTAAGAAAACCCTTTGTCAATATGCTCATCAGGCAGCCTACATATAGTTGGGACAGAAGGTTGACAAAGCATAGATATTTTTCCAAGAGAAAAAGGCCTCCTTCATTCATAAGCAGATGGCTAGAGTATTAACTGATTTCAAGGTCTGTTTGATCTGAGGAACAAGGTAAGAGACCAAATGGAAAGCAAGGGTACCACTGCAATCAAATGGGTTAAACTTATCTCAAGACAGTCCATAGCTCCAACAAAATAAATTCTGAACAGTGGTGATAAGATGAGTCACTGCACGGACAGAAGGACATAATAGTGATTATGTTCCAGAGTACTGGTTTGCTCCATTCATAAAAAGGTTCCTTTCAAATGGGTTTATCATGGTTGACAAAGAAAATCTGGGCTTATCTCCTCAAGAGGCATTACAACTAAAAACAATTGTTCACAATATGAAAAAAGGGTGCTTTAACATACTGTCAGGTTCTGGAGGAATATCTTAAAACAAATATAGGTGTTTATTATTTAAGGGCCAGAAACACCATGCGTGCATTTGCATGGAGGAAGTGTGTTGGAAAAAGCATATGGTCTTGATCAACGAGACCATGCCAAAAGTCTGAATAAATCCAAATAAATTGTTAGCACCTACAGTTGGAAAAAAAATTGATGAGGCACCTAGAGGCAGAAATTGTCAACCAAGTTGAAAAGATAAGCCATCTCCTTTCAAATGACAAAGCAGTTTTCAGTGTTTTTTTTTTTTAACAGATTTAGAGTGGATTTTACATAATGAATATCAGCAAAAGTGTTAAAACAAGTGATAAAGGATGATCCACAATTCATTGGGGTATTTTTCAAAGTTGGAGCTTCTGTGTTAAATTGTCACTAAAGGTACAAAATTGGCAGGAATCACCTCTAAAACCTATATGCATCGATGGTTTAAAAGCGTGAAAACCCTGCTGCCAACATCATTTCGAAAAGGGTGGGCCCCTCTCAAACGCAGTCAAAATTGTTCCAAGTTTCAAAATTGCACCAAGGCATTATTGCAAAAAGCAAAAACTTTGAAAGCCCTTACAAAGACTAGCCAAGAGGTTTGATTTCATTTTGCATTTCTAAATGACAAGAGACTGTGGACTTTGTGTTTTTTCTTTTTCTTAAAAATGGATAAAAACCATGGCAAAATCATTTGGAAATCTCCCAAGCACGGGCAAAACATTCCTTTGAAGTTCACAAGGCCGAAAGACAAGTTTCAAATCGGTTTGCAGAAGTTTGAACGAGTTTGAAAGTGTTTTAACTTGCGCGGTGCTCCTGTACAAGCGCGCGGTGCTCCAGGGCATACTTTTTACACTGCGCTACAAAGGCGCGCGGCGCTCCTGTGCGAGCGCGCGGCACTCCTGTAGCCGCGGGTCACAAGGGCCCGAAAACGACCCGACAAGTCACCCGGCCATGTTTTTGCGCGGCGCTCTTTTCCTCTGAAGTTCCGCGCACCTGTTGATAGTTCAAACGCCTCCTAAATGAGTGGAACAACAGTCCAAGGTCTTCAAATCAACAACATCATCGATTTCTTAAGGTATCCCTTGATCTTCCTTAAAAAATTGTCAATTTTTGAAAGGTGGGAGATGCTGTGTTCTCCAAAGCTAAGTGAGGGTAAAAGATGAATGTTCTGGTGTAAGTTAAGAAGATATGTTTTATGTTTAAACTCACCATATTCCCCTTAGCTGAAAGCTTTGCCAAATTCTTGAAAGGCTACCACTGCTTTGATAAAACAAGGTTAAACCCGTCAGCCATATACCTTACTGTAAACAGTAGAAAAGAGAGATAAGGAATTTTCTCCATTTTGTTAAAAGGTGAAATAGTAGGTATTGTGAAAATGGATATGAGGAGGTATGGATTATAAAGGGCAGTGTTTTTGTTGAAAAGATCGATTGTTCATTAAATACTACAAGGCTTGGTCACCTGACCCTATAACACCATAGCCTTGGACTGTGTATTGATACTTGTTGAAATAACTGAGTTTATATTGTTAAATACATTGGTGAGCTGCATACGAGGGGTTAATGTTTTGATCAAAGAGGAGTTTATTAGCATTGAACTACTACAGGTTTTGTTACCACAGCATAAAAAACTTTTCAAACTCTATCACCATATCCATAAACAAGTGCTTTTTGCTGTGGGGATATCCTTTTTTTAAAACTGTCGTGTAGTGCTGAATATACTGATGAAGTGCCTACAAGGAAAGAGAATGTTTTGAACTAAAAACTGTGTTTTCACTTTCCTCTAACAAGACAAGGGTGTTTTATATCCTCAAAATATCAAAGGGTAGGGTACCTTTCGCCACACACAAAGAAAAAGATCATTGTTGGCTGTGGGTACTGATTGACTGTTTTTTTTGTTCTTCAAAGTTCATTTGCTAAAGGTTGATATTCAGAAGATGGAAAGGAATTTTTCTAAAGAAGCAGGGGTTTTATATTGAAAGGGGGCATTTTGCAAACATCCAAAAAACATTTTTTCCTTATTAAAACAGTGGGTTGACAGAGTTCATTTTAAAGAAGGCATTTCAAAGACAGTGAGGCAGTTTGGTGTTTCAAGAGCGCATTTAGCCCAAGATGCCGCCCAAGCAAGATAGCAGAAGTCGTTTACACAAGAGATATGTGCCAATTTCTACTGAGGAGGTCAATGTACATCCATCCATCCTTTTCAATTTTCATGAGGTGGGTTGTTTGGAGTTCTGCCAAAAGGTACAGGAGGTCAAACGTTTCTCGCCCTTAACACACTTATGCGCCTTGAGGTTCAAAAGAAAACATTTCCAAGTGGCAGGCCTTGATTTCAAGTTCTCCCCTAGGTCTGTATCCAAAGCCACTAAAATCCCATACCTTGGCGAAAAATGGTTCAAGCAAGCCTATCTAGACTTGGATGACTACAAGCCTTTCATCAAGCCCGAGCATAGAGAAACATGCACTATTGTTTTTCCTTTCTCTCATCTTCTTGCCAGCTATGCCCCTCTTATGAAGATCATAATGAAGTATTTCACCTGTGAAGGGAGATTCTCCCGAGTTTATTCCTACCATATCTGGCTGTTGATGCACTTCACTAGAACAAAGAAGCTCAATATCCCTTACTACTTATGCAAAAGCATTGAGAAAATGGCCTCCTTAGTCCAGAAGAATCCTCCATCACAACAAGTGGTTTCTCTTTTCCATCATTCTCTGATTAAAATCATCATCCTTCACCAGCTGGAGAAGAAATAGGTTTCTTGGGATATTTTCATTAGTCACCCAGATTTCTACACTATTCCTCCAATCCATACATCTCCCACAGCACCTACTCATCGCCCCTTACCTTCCTCCAACAGACCTGCTCCTAGAAGGCTCAAATTCACCACTGAACAGTCAAGAGAGCATGGAGAAGGAGAAGGAAGTGGACATCCAAAAGAGGAAGGGCATGAGCATGAAGGATGGGATGAAGAGCAGCGAACTGAAGATGAGGAGCAGTAGCAGGACAGTGGGGAAGGACAGAAGTTTGAGCAACAGCTTGAGCCACAAAGTGAGCATGAAATTGAAACACAGCAGCAGCTTGATCTTGATGCTCAAAGGCAGCAGTTTGAGCCACAAATTGAACAAGAGATTGAGGAAGAACAACAACATGGTATTAATGATCAAGGGCAGCAGTTTGAGCAGTATGATGTTGAGGAACATAGGCAGCATAAAGAAGACAAACATCACCTTCATCATGATGCACAGTATCCTCCTCCAAATACACAGTAGTTTCAAAAGGAAGGGCAATCTCAAGAAGGTGACAAACAAAATGACAAAGGCAAAGCAATCATGCCTTCTTCTCCTGAAAAGGCTAAGCCCAAGACATCAAGAAATAAAGTGCCCAAGGTGGTCACTTCAAAAGTGACAAGAACTATCCGGAGCAAAAGAAAGTCGCCAAAGAAACCTCTCACTAACTTGCCAAGGAGGAAGAGTGCAATATTAGCCTTCAAGGGCAAAGGGAAAGGCAAGATAGGAGAAAGTCAAGAACATGGAGGTGCATTGGCTATCATCCCAATCCAAAGTGATGACAGTGATAATGAAGCCCGTATTCTGGAAAAACTTCTAATCCATCGAGAGGGCCAAATTGAAGCATTGGAGAATGACCTTCATCGGGCAAAGAACTTCAATCATTTCTTGGAGATCCAAAATAGAAAAATGAGTGTCCATATCGCTGTTTATGAGACACGAGCAATTAAATACAAGAATGAGGCTTCCAAAGCACAAGCAAGAATAGAGGAGCTCATAGGTGATTTTGACGAGGATGAAGAAGAAGACCAGCCTAGACGGAAAAGGCCTAGAACCATAGGGCCTAGAAGAGCCCTTGAAAAGCAAAAGGAAGAAGAACAAGCCCATCTTCAATCCACTCCCCTCACTGCACTACTTGAGCAAGAAATTGAAAGCAATAAGGAGGCATGGCTAGAAAGAGCCAATAAACATTTGGAGATGAAGCTTGAGAAGGCAAACAGAGACTTGGAGCTGCAAAGGAAGATGACACAACAATATCAAAAGCTAAATTAGGTTGTCCGGCGCAAGCTAAAGGCCACTCAAGAGAAACTGAAGGAAGCAAAGAGGAAGCGCCCAGCATGGAAAAAGAAGAAGGGCACATCAGCACTCGACATTTTGGCTTGTTTTTGGAGCATGTTGCCAAGGACCCTTGAGGGTCATGCACACCAATTTTGGGCCCATTTTGACAATTTTTGGTTTTTTGGCATTTTTGAGTTTTTGATCAAAAACTCATAAATTCGCCATTTCATTTTGAGGATTCATCAAGGGATGAAAATGATATCATTGGATGCCATAATTTCATGAGCATGCCCTCAGCGATTTTTAGAACATTTGGAGATCATTTGGCCCCTCAAAACGGCAAAAAAGGCTCTCTTTTTGCACACTCTGCCCGGTCTATCAGCAGACTGCAATTTTATGGTTTTTTACACACAGGTGCATATTTGGAGGACTTCCATGCATCAGATTGGGGAAATTTAATTTGTGCCGGAAATTAGACACTCAGATCTTTCCAACGAGCTATAATGAGCCTCGTTTCGACACCGAGAAGGCTGCCAAATGTTTCCGGAAAGTCGGGGGACCTTTTGCTGATGAAAATTTGAAGTATTTTTGTAATTTTTGAACCTCTAAAATCTACTTTTTCCAAATGTGCGTTTAGCTAATTTTGCACATGGAAAATGATGCAAAGTCAATATATTTCCCATTTTTAGCATTTTTTTAGATATTTTATGAAATATTTTGATTAGGCCAATAGGATGGCAAGTTGAACCATGAGGTTTTCCTCACTTGAGCCTATATATTCCAAAGGCTTTCATTGTAAAACAAGGCTGAACTTGAGAAGAGAAGCAATATATGGTCATATTAGCTTTGGAAGGAAATACTTGTGTTATGCTTTTGGATTGCCTCTTGGATGTTCTTGGATGAATGATGAAGGATTGTTGATGGATTTCATGACTTGGTAGAATGGTATAGTGTCTCTTGCTTTGTTGTCTTCTAGTTTTAATTCATGAATACATGTTTCTTGCTTGCTATAGATCAGTAGAGAAAAAATTTGAGACATGCCCATGGAGGCACCTCAAATTTCCTGTTTCTTCATAGCCTCTTTGTTTTCTTCTTCCTAAGTAACATTAAAGAATTCTTGACTACTCTTTAAATATTTAGGATATTGTTGCTTGTTTCATTCATGGTTTTATACATGCTAAGAAGGACTTACGGTACGCCCTGCTTACCTATGGCTAGCTATAGTTCCATCCATGAAACTTCTCTTTGATTGATTAGATTATCATTTTGTTTGAACCAAGGAGACCTAGTTTCGATCTAGCCCTTTGCCTAAAACTATGCAAATCTTGTTGCTCAAAGTGCCCAATAACTTGAAGTACTGTGTTTAGGTGTTCCGACATAGTGTTTTGAGTTTTTTGTCTTCCTTAAGTGTTTTCCCCAAAGTCTGAAAGCCATTTCCCAAAGTTAGAGGGTCTTATACTTCTATGCATGGCTTGAATGTTTATTTCTATGTATTGATTAGCTTATAGTTACATTTTGCATGATTAATGGTTTGTCCTACCATGTTTATGTCTGCTATTAAACTAGTTATGCTTGAAATCCTTCGTCGTTCACAAACTTGATGTCCATTTACTCCATTTTTCCCAAAGATCCTTTTTACCTTGAATCAAATCGGCCCTTCAACAGCCTTGTATCATCATCTAATAGCTTTCTTGACCTTTTGACCCCATAGCCTAGTTAATCTAACATCTTGTTACCTGTTCCATATCTTTGATCAGTTTCATCCCTCACAACTTAAAAAACCAAAACCAAAAAACATACTCCATAACTAGCCTAAAATCAGAACATGATAAGCAAACACATAGATAAAACTCCACTCTCTGCAGCTGAAACACTTCTGAGAATTCTTAGCAAAGCTTGCTCTAGAATCTTAGCTTAGCTTTAGTGCTCTGCCTCTGTGTATCTTTAGAAATGACCCCAAGCCTTTCCTTTATACTTTTCTCGTTGGGAAACCAACAACCATGATCATATCTTGAATCAATGGTTAAGATTAAAAGAAAGCTTGATCCGTGTGACTTAAAGAAAATTTCATCACATGTTTAATTTAATTAACTTTATTTATTTAATTTTCCTAAGTTTAGAGTTAGGAAATACATTAAAATAATTAATTAATTAAATATCTCTCAAACCAAATGAAATTTACCAAATCCATTTCTAGGTCTTGTAGATCATGTGTACTCTAGTCCCTCCACAAAATTTTGGAGCTAGAGCACATCCGATGCTACCCCGAATAAACAAAATCTTAACACTATAATGGTATTTCAACCCCACACAAGAGAGAGAGAGAGAGATGACATATATGTTACTTTTTGGATCTCTATCCAGACTTACAAGGAGAAATTACAACTAGTGATAAAGTGATGATTAGTTTCAAAATATTTCCTTTAGAGACAATCTACAAATAAGAAAGAGAAAGATAGTACAAGAAGGACCTACAAAAATAGCCATGGCTTCCTTCAATAATTTGCCAAGGTCGTCAGTGACCGAAAGGAAGGGGAGGGGGAAGAGGGGATTTGCGAAGGCTTTTAGTGACCAATAGGAAGGGGGAGGAGACCAAAAGGAAGAGGAGGGGGAAGAGAGGACAACCTTATCTAAGTCCTCTTTCTCCTTTGAATAAAGAGTTTCTAATTGATTTGTGAGTAAAGAAAAGAGTTGCTAATTGATTTATAAGGACCTACAAAAATAGCCATGGATTCCTTCAATAATTAGCCAAGGCTGTCAGTGACCAAAAGGAAGGGGAGGGGGTAGAGGGGATTTGCCAAGGTCGACAGTGACCAAAATGGAGGGGAGGGGGTAGAGGGGATTTTCCAAGGCCGAAAATGACCAAAAGGAAGAGGGGAAGAAGAGACCAAAAGGAAGAGGAGGGGGAAGAGAGGACAACCTTAGCTGAGTCCTCTTTCTCCTTTGAGTAAAGAGTTGCTAATTTATTTATGAATAAATCAAAGAGATAATGAAAAATTTATGAGTAAAGCAAAGGAGTTGGAGTTGATACAATTTTGAGAGTCCACATAATGGACGAGTGACCAAAACCCAGATGGATGAGAACAAGTCTATTATATAGCCAACTTCCCTTGTCGAAAACCTTAGGATAAGTTAACCTTTAACATGAGCACTTTTTGATTTCCAGTTCTAATGGAATACATGTCTTTTTGTGCTAAACCAATGACTTCACAAATCTCTTTCCCTTTCAAGAACTCAAATTGTTTTGGAGAGATTTGGGTTGAGAGAGTGTCCTTCAAGCTCCTAGAGATCAGCTTTGAGTTGATTTTCTAAACACTATTACAAAGCGATATGGGTGTAAATATTGTCCGAAAGAGAGATGGCACTATTGATCAATATTCAAAGGATTGTTTGTCTTAGGGATGAGAGCTATGGAGGTAGAATTAAAAGGAGCTAAAGTTTGTCTAGTAATCCTAGAGTAATAAACCACCTTTAGAAGGTCATCCCCGAGAATCTCAAAACAACCCAAGTAGAACTCCGTATTGAGCCCATCCAGTCTAATACTTTTATCCTTTTGGAAACTGTGCGAGATGCTAAGGAGTTGCTCCTTGTTGATTTTGGCCATAAGCTGCCTATTTTCCCGTTGATCAATGAAATGAGGGAAGTGATTGGCAATGTTGGCGCTGGAATCAACACTTATACTGCATCAAGCGCCTAACCAGACACATCCTAAACTCTAAGGCAATTTAATGATTTGTTTTATGAGATTGGTAGGTGGTTTAAATTATTATTCAATGAAAATAGATTTCAGTCAAATCCACAGTTCTACTAATGAGGGTATTGGATCATGATGTGGCAGCAAAGAGTGAGTTTGTAGCCCATGAGGAGAAGAAAATGTAAAATGAGAGAAGAAATATTAGGTTTGCAAAGCAGAAATCTATTGAATTTGGTAGAAATTAACACAAGTAGTAGTTTAACAATATTTCATCAAGAGAAAGCTATTTCTAGTCTTACAATATTCTCACTGAAATATTATAAAAGATAACTGTCATGAGTGATGGTCTTTCCACTGTTATTATATATATATATATATATTACCAAGAAGGCTCATTGTGTGATACTAACAAAAATTGATAAAACACATGAACATGTCAAGGGACTGATGAAAACTCATAACAATAGGAGGAATTGCAAACTGCAATTGAAGATAATAAGATATGGAAACACAAGTGGAAATTGACAATACACACACCAGATGGAAATAAGTCCTCAGAAGTTTTTGTCTATTTCATTCACTAAAAAGAGTACTGATCATATGAGTTAAGATTCTAAAACCACGAACCCTTACTTCATAGTAGTTTGTCACATATGTACAAAAATATAAAACTGTCATCCCCACAAAAGGAGTAAATCTGTTCCTAAAAGTTATTACCATCTCGGGCAAGAGATGAGGCTTATCCAAAAACTTTAATACAAAGTGCTATGACATAATCAAAATAAACATCATCAAGGCTAAAAATTTGAAGTGGTTGTATGATGTGGCAGTCTATAGGAAGACTCCTCTATTCTAGTGCAACCAACTCCATAAAAAGTGTAAACAACAGTGAAGGTGACATGTGGTTGTTCCTTGAATGCTGCTTGGTGCCTTGCGGAAACATGCTGGTGCTGAGAGTAATGGTATAAATCTATTTCAGAGAAACTTAGCTGCCGTTCCTTTCCTTTGGTTTCTTGTGTGTCGTGATAGGGATGGAGGCATATTAAAAGAGATAACGAAGTTTCATTTTATTAGCGGGAGAGATTATTAAATGAGCAGGAGGAGAAAAACCCTTTATACATATATCACAATCACAGATCGGGGTCAAAACGTTTAAACATAAGACACAAGCGGGAGGGAACACGATTTGCGATGGGGGTGATGACATGGCAAGAAGGTGGGGCCCAGACAATATTGAAAATCGCGAATCAAGAGTTCTGTTAAGAGAAACATGAGGTAAGTGTTAGAACTTGCGAAGTGCGATGTGCGATGAGAATGGAGGTGACATGGCATGACAAAGAGTGGGGCCTTTTAATACTGAAAATCTCAAATCAGGAGTTTTGTTATGAGAAACGGAAGGTAAGTGTTAAAACTTGTGAAGCGTGATGTGCGATGATAAGAGGGTGACGTGGCAGGACGGAGATGGGGTCCATTTAATACTGCAAATTTCAAATTTGGAGTTTTGTTATGAGAAACGAGAGGTAAGTGTTAAAACTTGCGAAGTGCGATGTGTGATGAATAGAGGGTGATGTGGCAGGACAGAGATGGGGCCCATTTAATACCGCAAATCGCAAATCGAGAGTTTTGTTATGAGAAACGGGAGGTAAGTGTTAAAACTCGTGAATTGCAATGTGCAATGAGACAAGAGTTGACGTGGCAGGGAAAGGTCTCACTTTAATATCGGAATCAGGGTTTTTGTAGGAGACGACAAATGTAACATGAATGAAAGTTAAAACTGCGATAAGCCGATTGCAATGAAAGGGTAAGGTGTCCACAATGATTAAGTGCGGTAAGTTATATCATATAATATATGATATTACAAAGGTTTGTTGTGGTGTGGGTAGAGCTGATTTTTAACTATAAAAATGGATTTTAATAGTTAAAAATGGGTTTCAAAAGAAATGAAATGCTAGACTTTGGGTTTTTTGAAAAAATGAAAGGTAAAAGAGGGGAAATGAAATGAATGAAGGTAGAAATGAAATTTTCTCACCATTATACTTTGACAGTGACACTTTCATCGTACAACTGAACTGAAAAGACATATTGATTCCTTAGAGAATGATGACCAAAATTCGAAAAATATTTGAAAAATTACAGTGCTAACAGTGGCTCCTATTGGGGATGAAGTCCTCCCTGTGAGGCTTCAGGGACTGTAGAATCAGTGCCTTAAAAAACTCTTTAAACTCATAAGACTTCTTGGAAATTATGAGTAGGACTGACCATTGATTGACTATACTCAAGACTGACCATATATATAGACACAAGTACCATTGGGCATGGAGTTTTATTGACACATCACACTAGATATTTACAATGGAATGACTCAACTAACTTACTAAACAAATAACTTCTTGAGAAAATGACCATTGACTGGGCCTCCCGTCAACTGGTCATCATCCAAATGTTTGAGTAGAAAAATACTGTTTTCGAAAACTTTAGTAATTCTAAATGGTCCAAACCATAAATTGTCAAACTTTCCACGCTTTCCATGGTCTTCTCTACTAGAATCCCATCGTAGCACAAAATAATTCTCCTGGAATCACTGTTGATTTTCTCTTTTGTCAAAAACAGATTTGACTTTAGTCTGATACTTTTGTGCTTTATCTATCAGTGATTCTCTGATTTGGTGTGCCTCTATCAACTGCAACATTTTCCTTTGGATTGGATTTTCATCATCAACTTAATATTGGAGGAAATTCATCACAGGAAGAGCTAATTGAAAAGGCATTACGGCATCAGTACCATATACAAGCAGAAATGGAGACATTCCAATTGATTTTTTACCACTTACCCTATCTGCCCAAAGAGCATGTACCAGTTGAGTGTCCCAATTTCTCTTATTTTGAGGCAACATTTTCTTAATGATCCTCACCAAAATTTTATTGGATGACACAGCTAATCCATTTCCTTGAGGCTAATACGGCGTGGAATGAGTCAATTAAATTCCATATTGCTAACAAAAACTGTACATATTAGTAGACTTAAAGGCCATTGCATTATTAGTTGCTAACTTCTGTGGACAACCAAATCTTGACATAATGTTTTCCAAAAGAAATTTGATAATTACTGTATCAGTAGCATTCTTGGTTGGTACAACTTCAATCCATTTAGTAAAATAGACTGTAGCTGTGAAAATCCATCTATGCTATCCTGATGAAGGTGGATGAATTTCACCAATGAAGTCTAACCCCCACTGCTAGAAAGGAACATCTGCTGAAATATGAATAAGAGGTAATGGTAGCAATTTATGTTTACCGGAAATTTTTTGACATTCGACACAACTCTTGAATTTGGAAAAAACATCAGAGAAAAGAGTTGGCAAATAATAGCTAGCTCTTAAGGTTTTGTTGCAGTGGCTTTCCAATACAAATTCCCTCCACACACTCCTGCATGTATCGGTGTCATAATCTCTTGGGATTCAGCTTCATATACACATCTTAATAAGACTCCAACAGGGTCCTTCCAATAAAGATGGTCTTCCAAAATGAAATACTTAACATATTTCAATTTGAAAGCTCTTCTCTTTGACTTCTCCATTTCAGGGGATAATTGAAATTTAACAAAAAGTATACTATATCCTTGTACCAATATGAATGAAATATTTCAGGATAATTAGAAATGCCTTCTCCATCTTCTCCTTCAACTGCCTCTACGTTCAGATTTAAAGCCTTGCAGCTAGATTCAGCCATCAAGTGAGCCAAGCCTTGACCTTTTATCAGTTTAGTTGGTCTGAACTCAATATCAAATTCCAGAATTTTGGTCAGCCATCGTCCCCTTCTGCCATCTGTATCTAGCTGCATCAAAACATATTTAACAATGGTATTGGGCACAAAAGCAACTATTTTTGAATGCAGCACATAAACTTGAAAAGACTTCAAAGCCTTAACTAGTGGATATGCTTGTTTTTCAGTCAAACTGTACTTTAATTCAACATTCCTTAAAGCACGACTGAAAAATGAAATAGGGCTGCTCTAAACCTTCTTTGTTCTTATGTAAAAAAATAGTTGCAACTATTTCTTTTGAAGCGTATGAAAAAATCAGAAAATATTTTTCAATATCAGGACTAATTAGAACTGGAGCTTCAGTCAAGGCAGACTTGATTGTTGAAAAGAATTCTTTGCTTCATCTCGCCATTTAAATTCTACATATTTTTTCAGTAAGACATTTATGTGTTTGATCAGCTCTGGAAAGTTAGGAACAAAACGCCTCAGAAAATTGATTTCCCCTAAAAATGATTGCAATTCTTCTTTATTCCTTGGCAAACCAATCTTCTGAATAACTTCTACTCTTCCTGGATCAATATAGATGCCACTTTCTGTTACAATATGTCCAAATTATTTCCCTTCTTGGACAACAAAGGATGACTTTTTTGGGTTCAAGGATAAAGTAAACTTTTTGCATTTGTCAAAAACTTATTTCAAATGTTTCAAGTGGTCTTCATTAGATTTTGAATAGACTGTGATGTAATCCAAATAGATGACTACAAATATGCCTTTTTCTCCCGCAAAGGAAATATCCATTGCCCGCTGAAAATTTGCACCTGCATTCATTAGACCAAATGGGATTTTGTTGTACATAAATGTACCCCAAGGTGTGGTAAATGCTGTCTTTTCTCTATCTTGCCTGTCAACTGAAATTTGATTATAGCCTGAAAAGCCATCAATCATTGACAGTATTTGGATCCTACAACCTTCTGCAAAATATAATCCATCTTGGGTAGTGGATAGTTATCTTTCAATGAACACCGGTTCAGGTTGCGAAAATCGACATATCTCTCCATTCTTTTTTTGAACCGGGACTATATTAGCTACCCTGTTAAAAAATTTCAAAGACCAAATTATCTTTGCTTCCCATAATTTTCTTATTTCTTTCTCAATGATTGGGAGCAGCATGGGATTGATATGTTTGATTTTTTGTGCTACAGGCTTTGCATCTGTTTTCAAAGGAATCTTGTGCTCCATTATGCTTCTATCATAAGTTTTCAGCTCACTATAAGACCATGCAAAAATATCAACAAATTTTGTTCTAATTTCAAGAGAAAGGAATTTTGACACTTTAACTAATTTTGGATGATCTTCTATGCCAATGTTACATTCTATTGTACTCTCTAAATAAAATTTACTTTCAAGCTTGAGAAAAAAATCATTATTATTGAACAATCTTTTTAAAGGAACTAGGCCTTTAGGAATATAGTTTGATTTCAGATCTATAAATTAAAAATATACTAAGTTGTAAAAACCTTAAACCAATTATAATTAAAAAATTGTAAAATCTCAATGAAAAAATCAATTATAATTAAAAAATAAAACAATCTTAAAATAATAAAAAAGTTATAAAATAAAAATAATAAACTTTGAAACAAATTAGGAAAGTATAAACATTGCCCTTCTAATTTATAAATAAAAAAAATCAAAATCAATTATTATTAAAAAATAAAATCAATTATAATAAAAAACAAAACAATCTTTAAATAATAAAAAAAATTAAAAATAAAAATAATAAAAATATATTATATTGTAAAAAACTTAAACCAAGAAATTGTAAAATCTTAATGAAAAAATCAATTATAATTAAAAAAATAATACAATCTTAGAATAATAAAAAAGTTATAAAATAAAAATAATAAACACGCAAACAAATTAATAAAGTATAAGCATTGCCATTCTAATAAACTTAAAAAATTCTAAGTTGTAAAAAACTTAAACCAATTATAATTAAAAAATTGTGAAATCTTAATAAAAAGAATCAATTATAATTAAAAAATAAAACAATCTTAAAATAATAAAAAGTTAAATAAATTTATAAAATAAAAATAATAAATATTATAAATATTGTCAATCTAATTCATCAATAAAATAAAAATACATAAAAAAATTAAATCAATTAAAATTTAAAAATTGAAATTGTAAAATTTTAATAAAAAAATCAATTATAATTAAAAATAATAAAAAAATTATAAAATTATAATGAAATTTGAAACCAGTTCTAAGAAAAAAAAAATAAACCGGACCAATAAAATTTTATTTTATTTTATTTTATTTTATTTTATTTTTTTATTTTTTTTTCTGAAGTTGGACTAATTCTATTAAGCAAAATATGGTACATAAGAAAGTACAATCAAGAGAAACAAAGACACGACCTACCGGAAATGATTTGAAATCAACATCGGTCACCGGAGAGAGAAAAAAGACAAGCGAGGAGCAGCAAGAAGAAACTAGAAAGCAGGAATGAATCGACTCCTACCCAGAATTGGTAGAGTTTTCCACACGAAATTTCTTCCCTTTCTTTTTGTTGACTTTAACCCAACCATCCTGTTGAGTATGTGCTGGGACGATTTGAAGACTAGAGTTCTCCAGAAGAGGGGCTTCCTTATCTGAATCTGAGGAGGCGGACTCATGGCTTCGCTTCTGAGTGACGGTGGTATCAGGGGGATGCTCGAGAACATCGGTGGACAAGTTTTCAGTCTGAGGAGCAAGATCTGAATCTGCGTCACTCCCATCATCATCAGAGCTTGGGGATGTAGAATCTGCAGCAGGCGGCGGGTAGCAGGGGGTCCATTTTTTGGAATTGGACTTTGCATGGTTTCCTTTAGTCTTCTTGTCTGCAAGAGTGGGGCAGGAGTTCTGCAGATGCCCTGCTTAGTGGCAGTGACGGCAGCGGAATGCAGTGTTCTCGTAGTCTAGGATCTGAGTCCAAATAAAGTCGCCGACCTTGATGATAAATTGATCCGGCAAGCCTTTGCTGATATCAACCTCCACGCATATTCTGGCATATGTGTAGAGGCTCTGAAGTGCCCTTTCAAAATCTACAGTGAGAGCGTCCCAAGGCATCGCTCATGCGCCTAAATACATCCAGATGCCAAAGATGGATAGGTAGGTTGGGAAGCCTGATCCAGACAGGAGTTCTGGTGATGGTAGCTGTAGCAGGGTCGAAATCTGGAAACCATGGGGTTAAGAAGAGCCCAGCATTTCCAAAAAACCAGGGACCTTCCTGTAAGGCCTGCTCATAATGCTTGGAGTGATCGAACAATACTATGAAGAATCCTCGTGAGCAGCAATTGACCTGGCATTTGCTGGTCCAGTTTTCGTGGATCCAATCAAAGAGATCCTTTGTTCGCGGCCAGAGTCCATTAAATCTGCAAATGATGGCTCTATCTGCATATTTTTGAAGATCATCTGCAAGAACTGGCAAAGGGATCTCAATAGTAGGAACTTCATCCAGTTTGTCAACCAGAAAAGGCTGGGGTTTGGGGGCTGCAGGGGGTTTGGGGTTCTGAGAAGATACAGCTTTTTTGTAAGAGAGGGGAGGGGCTGAAGAAGATTGTCCCACTGCCCCTCCTCTCAAACGGAGGGTGAACACTAAGGAAACATTTCTGATAATGTTGTAAGCAGAGAGGGGAAGAAGATCCTCAAGAGGTTTACCCTGGAAAAGAAGTCTCTGGAGATTTGAAGGAATCCCAGTCCGTCGTTCCAGTTTGAGCTTCAGATTCTGTATCAAATCTGTAGAAGAAACCCAAAGCAAAAGAGTTTTTCCAGAGAGCATCCGGAGTTGGATCTGAAAAGTGGTAGGGTGCTTTTTTATGGCAGAGTCAACGCAACAGCGAGGGGCGGATCTGCTTTTGCGTACATCTCCAAACCTCTGCAAAGAAAGTCTTTGAGGGTGGGAAGCTCCTGTAGAAAAATGCTGGATCTGCATTAAGGCAGCGCTGTCATTAGGACCCATCTTTTTAATACAGCTCTGAGAAAAACGGGGGAAGGTTCGCAGGAGACCCAGTAAATCCTGGCCCAGCCGAGGTATGGAGGGGGAAGCGGGAAGGTATTCGCCAGCTAAAAACTCCACTGCAGTCCACAGGTGCCGATCCAAGGGACGCATCTGCCAGAAGTTGCAAACAGAGGCGGAGACAGAGCTTATGATGAGGCCTGCAGAAACTGCCTGTTCGAAGATTGCAGAAAGACTTCGGGGCTGAGAGACTCCTTTGAAAAAAATGGAGGCCTCCGCAGGCACCGGTGGATGGATGCCGTGGATCTTGGCAATAGAGGGGTCTGCGCCGTCCTTGGGCTCAACAAATAGCGTGCCCAGTGAAAGAGCTTCGACCACCAGAGATGGGGCGCACAGTCCATGCGGAGGCGTCGCCAGGCAAAGGACTGTAACGAGAATCTCCCCAATAAGCTGCCCATTTGGAACAGCAGCGGGGCGTTGAGCAGGTTCAGAGGCCTGAATAGCAGAGTCGGCGGGGGCGGCAACAGAACAAGACAAAACCCTAGCCATCTCTCCAGAAAGGGAATCAACCGGACCAATAAAAGTTGCAATGCAACTTGAATATAATTAAATTTGAAACCAATTCTAATTAAAAAAATAATCACAATGATACAAACTAATTAAAAAATGATAATTAAAGTTGAATATATAATAAATAATAAAAATAAAAATAAAAATAAAAAATAAAAATAAAAATAAATAATTAAATAACTAAAAATATGAAAATTTGTAATCGATTTAGTAAAGTATCAACTTTGTCAACTAATTCATAGATCAATTTAAATTAACCAAGTTGGTTAATATATATATATATATATATATATATATATATATATATATATATATATATATATATATATTACAATAATAAAAAAAATATAAAATTGTAATGAAATTTGAAACCAGTTATAATAAAAAAATTGAACCTAATAAAAGTTGAAACAAATTCTAATAATAAAAAATGAATTATATGGATATAAAATAATTAAAAGTGTAATGAAAATTGAAATAAAGTAATATATTGTAATTGGAAAATTAAATAATAAAAATTAAATTTATAATAAAAATAAATAAATAACTCACTAAGAATATAAAAAATTAATTAATTTATTTATTATAAAAAAAATTAAAAATAATAAACATCGGAACAAATTAGTAAAGTATAATCATTACAATTTTTTTCTTAAAATATATAAAATTATATATTATTTAATTAAAAATATAATAAAAATATGAAAAATAATATTATTCTATTAATTTTATCTTTTTACTTAATAACAACATTAACTATAAATTGAAATTGAAGTAGGAAAGATAGTAAATGTTTTATTAATTCTATCCTTTTTAGTAACAACAATATAATTTAGATTTTGGGTAATTTATTTTTATGTAATTCTTAATTGTGTTAATTAAAATGTTTTTATAGAAGGAAGAGTACAATAGATATTTCTATATAGAAAAGGGAAGGGAATTAGTTTTCAATTACAAATAATATTCAAGATTTAATAAACATAACGTTTTTTATTATCATTATTTAAAAAACGAAAATGTTTGTATAGAAAGAAGAGAACAATAAATATTTTTATACAGGAAAGGGTACTAGTTTTTAATTACCAATAATATTCAAGATTTAATAAACATAATATCTTTATCATCATTATTTAAAAAATGAAATATTGTAATTAAAATTATTAAATTATGAGCATTTAATAAATGTAGATTTGTGAGTATTTGGAGTGCTAAAATATTTTTAACCACACCAAAATTTCAATCTTAAGATTTGAAATCTGCATTTTCTACTACACCTTGCAACACCTTGGTGGACTTCAACTTATTCTCCAATAACAGTGCTCCGTTCTCGTTCTTATTCTGGAACAAATTCTGAAGAGCCATCCACATCTCATGTGCAGTGTTGTTCCTGGATAAATGAGGTATTAGGGGATCCTTCACACCATCAAGGATGATCAATCCCGCCCTCGTATCCAAATCCTCATACACTTCCATCTCCTTTGGGTCAGTTGGCTTCTTGATGGCTTTCTCGGTGAACTCCCAGATCCTTTTGACCTGTAAGACCAACTTGGTCCTTTCCTTCCATGGACTATAGTTGCACAACCCCTCCAACCTATCCTCATACCGGAGACTAGAGACCAGCCTACAACTTCAACAATGTAGTGAGTCGTTCACCTACAATGTGACCAAACTCCCTCTTAAGTTGTACTTCATTGTGCACTTTGATGATTCAATGTCTTCCAAAGTAGCTCAAACATGCTCTTATTCCATGTTGAATTTCCACAATCTTGGGTCTAGAATAGAATGTTAGAATCTCTGATGAGCTAGCAAACCAAGAATCTCAACAAAAGCTACTATGCACAACGGAAAATATTAAGCAGTAAATCACCCATGCACAAGTATAGACAACTTTTTACAAAATATTGTACAACAACCCAGTCTTCATTATATTAAACCAACTAAATAATACAATAGTCTAGGGCTTCCCATACAAGGGATAATCACCCTCAATAATCCAAAAGTACAAGAATACAAGATACACTAAAAATCACGTTGTAGTCTCTATGTTGTATCTCGTCTTGTCGGTCCTTCGTTCCCATTCCACTCTCTAACTGCCCTTTAGCCCATCAAAGGACAACACATAGAGTCTCCAAGAGGGTTTCCACCTATCACTGCTGCAATTCACTTTTGCTACAATGATTTTTCTTGTTTATATAGGTGTTATAAACCTATTTATATTAATTAATCATGATTGAGTTATTTACTTTTTATTTTTATTAAACCAATTATTAATAAATTTTTATTTTAACAATTTTACTTAAATAAATATTTATTTTGAATAATTTTATCACGAGTAAATTGAATCTCTAAAAAAAAATAGAAATTTTAAAATTAAAAAAATAAAATAAAATTTAATTTTTTATGACTTATTTTCATAATTTTATATAAAATAAGTAAAATTTCTATTTAGTTTAATTCATAAATTTTGAAATTGGGATTCTATAAAAACATATTATATTATGATAATTCCCTTCCAAGAGTATCAACTTAATACAACAAATTTACA
This sequence comes from Pinus albicaulis, assembly GCA_034641835.2. Taxonomy (NCBI): domain Eukaryota; kingdom Viridiplantae; phylum Streptophyta; class Pinopsida; order Pinales; family Pinaceae; genus Pinus; species Pinus albicaulis. The sequence continues at coordinate 37,658,190 of CM076575.1, forward strand.
TTAATTATTTTGAACCAATTGCCTATATAATTTATATTAATTAAAATATTTAATGTATTATTATTTTTAAGTAAAAAATAAAATATATTTATTAGTATATAAATAATATAATATATAATTTTATTTTTTGAGTTTGGTAGAATTATATTTTCATCATGTCCAATATATCACTTCTTAATAAATGACTTCACATTAAAAAAATACCTTAATATAATACTCAATCACCAACTCAATTCATGAACAAAATTATATATATATATATATATATATATATATATATATATATATATATATATATATATATATATATATATATATAAAATTATTTTAAATTATTTTAAATATTATTACACATTATTTATAATAAAATAATATTCAATTAAATTTATTAAAATTTTAATTTTGAAATATATTTGATTAAGATTTCCAAATTTTATATATAGTAGAACTTAATTAAAGCAGGTCTTCTCCACATATGAACTCAACTTCTTTTAGGACTAATTAAAATGTTACTATAATTTTTTATATGATTATATATTAAAATAATATATTTAATTAAATTATGAATTTTAAGATTTGAGTAAATTAAAATCATAGCATAATATTTATTTTTTGAAAATTTAACTAAATTTTGTAATTATTAAGTTTATTCTATATATATAATTTAATTAATTTTTTATATTTATAAATGATTACATACATAGTAAAATAATATATTTGATTACATTTATGAATTACAAATTACAAGTTTTTTATTTTTATGAAATTGATGAAATAATTTATTTTTATTGGGGTGGTATGAGCAGGGGTTTTTATCGATTATGGAGAATTATTATTATTTTTTTATGTCTAGAACTTGGGCTTGGCTTCCCACAACCAAGTAGAAGATGCTTTTCTCTAGGATATTATCTTAGCCAATTCTTTAAGATCCTTAACTCATTATCATAGGAGGCTCTCAGTGAATATTTTCCAACAGAGGCTAACACAACATGCTAGCATTTCCCACATACAAATGTATATTCTTTCCAATGAAAGCTAATACAAATCTTACATGCATATACATGGTCTTATTCCAAAAGAAAATAACATAATAACTATGATAGCATAAAAGTAATAACATATATTTTCCTAAAGAAATATAGCTCAATAGTTCTTCTATCCATGCAAAGAATGTATCTCTATAACACAATGGCTATTATTTGTGCATGCAAGAGCTTATCATTATAACTCTTCTTTATTGTACACAACACATATTCCCTTCTTAGAATTCTACCATCATCAACTTATTATTTTCATGTAAACAAATACATACTTCTTTTCAAAATGAAGTTAATATAGTCTAGTTTCTTGTCTTTCTATATGTAGTTTCTCATGCTTCCCTTTTCAAGAAATTATCATAGTTAATCACATATATTTTCCTAAATAAATATAGCTCAATATTTCTTCTATCCATGCAAAGAATGTATCTCTATAACGCAATGGCTGTTCTTTGTGCATGCAAGAGCTTATCATTATAACTCTTCTTTATTGTATGCAACACATATTCCCTTCTTAGAATTCTACCATCATCAACTTATTATTTTCATGTAAACAAATACATACTTCTTTTCAAAAGGAAGTTAATATAACCTAGTTTCTTGTCTTTCTATATTTAGTTTCTCATGCTTCCCTTTTCAAGAAATTATCATAGTTAACCATCTTTTATGCATAAAACTAGGCAACCATAACAAGGTTAACTTTTTATAGACCTAAAACAAGAAATTGACACAATTCATCTAGCCATGTAATCTTTTTAAGAGGTTATTTTTTTTCAAGTAAGATCAACATATATAAAACAACATAATCTTTTCCCAAGAAGAAATTATTCTTTTCACACAATATTCAACATGATATTTCCCAAATAAACGATTATGCAAAACTAACATGGGTTCTTCATGACTTCTTTTCCCAAGAAAAACTCAGTCACTTATCTTCCAACCCTATGAACTCATCTTTTATGTGCACTAACTATACCAACTATTCAAGAAAGATAACATGGTTACTTATCTTTTCCTTGGAGAATCTGCCAAGTGTTCCCTTAGTTTCCTTTTTCAAAATAAGACTACCTTAATATTCAATCATTTCTTGAAAAATTAGAATAGTCACATTTTCTTAAATGACATATGATGCATAATAGTTATTTGTCTTGCATGCCCATTTATATTTACTTTTCAAAAAATCCATGCATGCATAATAGTTATATCTGAAAATGACCTATTTCTTATAAATATATATATATATATATATATATATATATATATATATATATATATATATATATATATATATATATATATATATATATATATATATATATATATATATATATATATATATATAAATATATAGGTTTGGCACACACAAAGATTATATGCATTTTATTTTTAGGGAAGAAAATTAGCACATATTACTTATCTTTTAAACCTTGGAATCTCTTGGCCCAACAAGACTTCTGGCCCTTCTCCATTCGTTCTCGAATAACGTTTCAAACCTACCATTCCTCCATGAGAAGAGCGTGATTACAATTCTTGATAGTGAGATCTAGTTTGTAATCATGCTTCTGACCTTTGTTAGCCAGATTCTTACTTTATTTAGTGAGAACTTGATGATCATGATCATGATTCACATTTTCGATATCAAAACCTAGAAGCAAAGACAACCAGCTTGCCAGTAGCAAGATCAGAAGACTCAGTTGCTTCTGTTGTTTGAGTCAAAGAACCATTTTCCCTTTGCTCTGTTCCATATCCATTTATAATTATCTTGAAAAATCCATAACCCGACGTATATAACTAGAGAAAAGGACAGTCTTCAGTTAAACCCACTCCTAATAGATATTAACCACACACCATATATTTCTTATGCAATTGAAATTTGGTTCTTTTTGTATACCAATCGAGAAGGTAGTAACAAAATTATTATCCAACAAAACTTACTCTTGGTAGTTAGGGTTTCCATGACATGTTTTTTCTTGAAAGCATGTAGCAAGGTGCAGAAATGTTAATACTTGATTAGGTAACTTTATGGTAGTTTTGTAACTGCCAAGAAGCTTTACGACCCTCCTTCACTCATTTACCTATTCTTATTTTCAAGAGACCATTTAATTTCACAATTGATCAAATTAGTTTTCTAAACAGATTCTTGATGGAACAAAATAATAATATATTTACATGGGTTTATGGATATTACATACTCCCCCCCTTAAAGAGAACACTGTCCTCAATGGTCATCCCTCACTAGGACTTAAATTTAAATTTTACTCATGATATAACATTCTATAACATTCCATAACATTCTAAACAACCCAAAAGGGGATCCCTCCCTTTCAAAATGAAGGATTTTCATTTCCAAGTAATACTATTAAATGAAAAAAATGTTTTGATCAATATTCATAAGCATTTATAGCTACACAATATGCAAGTTCTACTTTTCATCACATAAGCCATTATTAGAATTCACAAAAACAAAAAAAAATCTCTATACCAACTTACCATTATTTACCCATTACTATTGAAAGTCATGGTCACTTTATGCAAGTGTTTCTAAGAATGGTTTGACAACCCATCCACACTCTAGGGCAAGCAACCTGTAATAAGTAACTAACAAATCCAACATAAGCATATCAGTCACAACATTTTAAATAAAATGAAATATTTTTAACTATCATTCAGTTATGCAATGTCAGGTGATATTTCAATCACCGTATTTCTACAAATACGTAGAGAGCAACAAGCATCTAATCGTAAAAATGAAAAATCACTATACCACGTGCATAGTCTTAGCTCTTGCTAAAGACATCTACCCAATGCTTCTAAAATTACTTAGAGAACATCTAGCTCTCTAAACATCAAAATGATCAATAAATGCACCAAGTGCATGTTGTCCTAGCCCCTGCTAACACATTCAAACGATTAGTAATACAATGTACATAAAATATTTACACAATTATATAGAAAATTTATCTTTAGCATAACATATAACTCATTATTTAATTTTTTTAGCCATGATAATCACAGTTGGCTAAAGAACACTCCTCCCAACAAATGGAAATTTGTTTCCATAACCATATTGAGTCATTTTCACATCCAAACAATTCTTTGACAAAGACCATATCAGGTCCAGTCTGGAATTCCACTGGACAACCAACTCAAGAATTCCAATGACCACATAGGGTCTAATATAGAATTCCTCTTGGAAGTGTCATGCCTATTCCTCTGACAACGTCCTCTCTATGAGAAATTTTGGGCCTCCTCCAATAGGCTGCAAAATAAACATATTTGCCTTAGGATTTTTCCCTCTTCACCCTCTTGGCCAACTCTTTTCCCTTATTGAGAACATAAATCTCTAAGGAGAGGAAATATGGGCAAGCAGGCACCATCAACCCACCCATTCGGGAAGGCAATCACCATCAACTGAAGGCGTTATGGTATTTCACAACTGTCGTAAACTATCTGGCATGTTAAATTTCTCTTATGGCACACTTTTCCACAATAATTTACATAATGAACCATACTCTCATTATTCATCAAGAAAAATAAACTTTATATATATCATACATCATACTTGGCACTCAACATGAGTCCACAGTATTTGGATTAGTAGGAAACATAACTGACATACATGTTGTATACATTATGATTTTCCAAATAACACAATCATGTACATCATAACATTATACTTTATCATTTATGATTGCAATTCACACTACAACGTTTTACTTTCATAGGTTTTCTTGTTTCACAGGTTTGCTTGTTTCCATTAAGCTACTCATGCTTAATCTCATCAACAATGCTAGTAATAAATATGCATTGTTTAAACATGTATTCACATTTGCAATCATTTTAGTTTCATGTATACAATTCCATAATGCATAAAGGTATATACAAATATTCATTAATGTGTATATGTCAATAATGGTTAGGGTAACCGTCCAACATTTCCAATTCTCATAGTTCATTGTTAACAACATATTGGTACATGAAGTAACTATAATAGTCACTTGTCTACAACTTTCAATAATCTTAAATTAAATTCAATTCATGAAAATAAGTTTTATTAGTTTGTCATGCAACATTAACTAGTCAATGCTACTAATAATCTTAATGTAGCCATGACATGACTCATTCAACAACTAGCCTTTATAGTCAAGTTTCACTACTCGAATCATTGTGTATTTTTAACATCTAAAAGGGTTAATTCAATTTCATTTTAAAGCATTCTATTGTCCTCTTCAAGGACTTTCCCCATATTTTGTATTCATGAATTAGTTTCACACACCATCACTATACACATTCATCCAGTTCAAGTAGTGTATGGTAACTTTAGTTATGTTCGTTAAATGTATCAGTAAGATGTCATATATGCAAATGTTGATAGTCAACTCTCACTTTCATTAGTGAGTACTAAGTTTGTTCATAAGTGCAACAAAGGTTTTATCGCCTTTTATCCTCAACACATTCAAATATCATGAACATAGTTTTACAACAAATTTTATTACTTACTACTCTTGAATGCTGTTATAAACATGAATCACACATGTCATGTCAAAAGTAGTCTTCTGCATATATCAATATGTAGATTCTTAGACTCATACCTTAGTTGATGTCCACTAGTAGAATACCTCAAATTTATTTTCCACTTACAATTCCCAAGGGAGCCAGTGATGCAACCTTCAGCTCTGATACCACTTGTAACATACCCTGGTAACCTCGCATGGAAATGCATGTCATTAATTGTTTTTTTCACACAAATCACCCACGAGTAGCAATCTAAATCACTATTTCAAATTCCTCACTAACCATTAGATAGAATGTTCATCAATACATAGAGTAACTTAGTAGAGGAATAGTAAGTGCATAACCATTACGTTGTAGCATATTAACATAAACTGTAGGATATAACCATGCATCCATCTCATGATTCCTTTAACTAGATTAATTAATCACATACTTGAAATTATGAATATCACACCAGATAAGGAATCAACATCATCAAACTAACACAGTAATCAATCACATCATTGAACATCGATATACCCTGGAAACCCCATAGGGTCAAAACCATAAAATGTTTAATTTTATTATTAAACGTTCATGAGGGTGTTCACCCCTCAATCAATGGTTTATAAGGAAGTCCATCCCTTAAACATTGTTATAAAATATTACAAGGAAATATCGTTTAAATACAAAATATGTAGTTGAAAGCTATTACAAACTTTAAGATAAAATTTACCCACAAATCTTCAATCTTCATATCTTTGTGGCATGGTTGTTCCTACTGTGGATCATCCCGCAGTTCACACTCATATGCATGGACCATTAACCATTTACCTGTACCATGCGAAGCAAAATCTATCCTATGCACAAAACATCATCCTTTCCTGCTATTGCTATCTTGAGCATATTGATGTCAAGATTACATAAAGTATTAATAAACCCATTCATAAATATATACTAGTGATTCTTCACCATCTATACATGTACATTCACGACATGCAAGTAAAATATCGTGACATGCTTCCTTAACAACACTGGATATGCCCTATTTATCAGCATGTAACTATTAGAATATGTATATAAAATAAATATAGCATTAACTAATATTTCATTTACACAAGCACACATTATTGCAAGACAAATCATTACAACTGTCCATCAATAGAGTATGCAAACACATGTTTCATTTTCAAGGAATTCTAGCATAATAAGGCATGTAAAAACATGTTTTCTTTTCCATAACACTAATGCAATAAAACATACAAATACATGTCTTCATTTCCAAGGTTTATACCAACATCACCCATATATATATATATATATATATATATATATATATATATATATATATATTCCAAGGAAACCAACACAATTACTATGGGTTTTGTGCATGTAAATCATCCTCTTTCACAAAGAATATTTTCCAATGTAGGCTAACACAACATGCTATCATTTCCCACATACAAATGTATATATTCTTTCAAACGAAAGATAATACAAATCTTGCATGCATATACATGGTCTTATTCGAAGATAAACTAACATAATAGTTATGGTAGCATAAAAGTAATCACATATATTTTACTAAACAAATATAGCTCAATAGTTCTTCTATCCATGCAAATAATGTATCTCTATAACACAATGGATATTTTTTGTGCATGCAAGAGCTTATCATAATAGCTCTTCTTTAATGTATGAAACACATATTCCCTTCTTAGAATTCTACCATCATCAACTTATCATTTTCATGTAAAGAAATACATACTTCTTTTCAAAAGGAAGTTAATATAACCTAGTTTCTTGTCTTTCTATATGTTGTTTCTCATGCTTCCCTTTTCAAGAAATTATCATAGATAACCATCTCTTATGGATAAAAATAGGCAACCATAACAAGGTTAACTTAACTTTTTATACACCTAAATCAAGTAGTTGACACAATTCATCTAGCCATGTAATCGTTTCAAGAGGTTATTCTTTTCAAGTAAGAACCACATATATTAAACAACATAATATTTTCCCAAGAAGCGCTTATTATTCACACAAGATTCAACGTGATATTTACCAAAGAAATGATTATGCGAAATTAACATGGGTTATTCGTGACTTATTTTCCCAAGAAAAACTCATTAACTTACCTTCCAACCCATGAAATATCTTCAAGAATTAAACTACTAAATTATTTTCAAGAAAAATAACCTTATGATCTCATCTTTTATGTGCACTAACTATGCCAACTATTCAAGAAAGATAGCATGGTTACTTATCTTTTCCTTGGAGAATCTACAAATTGTTCCCTTAGTTTCATTTTTCAAAAGAATACTACCTTAATATCCAATCATTTCTTGAATTATTAGAATAGCCACATTTTCTTAAATGACATAGTTCATAATCTTTTATATATAACCCATTTCCAAATATTTCAAGAAATATGATGCATAGTAGTTACTTTTCTTGCATGCTCGTTTATATTTTCTTTTCAAGAAATCCATGCATGCATAATAGTTATTTGCCTTGCATGCTCGTTTATATTTTCTTTTTCAAGAAATCTATGTATTCATAACAGTTATATCTGCAAAGGATATACATATATATATATATATATATATATATAGCGCACATAAAGATTATATGCATTTTATTTTATAGGTAAGAAAATTAACACATATTACTTATATTTTAAAACTTGGAATCTCTTAGCCCAACGAGACTCTTGGCCCTTCTCCCATTCGTTCTCCAATAACGTTTCAAATCTGTCATTCCTCCATGAGAGGAGCGTGATTCCAATTATTTATAGCAAGATCCAGTTCGTAATCATGCTTCTGACCTTCATTAGCGATATTCTTACTTTAGTTAGTGAGAACTTGATGATCGTGATCATGATTCATATCTTCAATAGTAAAAACTAGAAGCATAGACAACCAACTTGCTAGTACAGGACCAACATAATATTCAAATGGTTCCATTGTTTCAGTCGAAGAACCATTTTACCTTTCTCTCTGTTCCATATCCATTTATAATTATTACAAAAAAGCCATAGCCTGAGGTATATAAATAGATAAAAGGACAGTCTCTGGTTAAACCCACTCCTACCAGGTATTAACCAGACACCATATTTTTTTTACACAATTAAAAATTTGGTTCTTTTATCTTTTTTACACAATTGGGATTTGGTTCTTTTTGTATACCAATCGAGAAGGCAGTAACAAAATTACTATCCAACAAAACTTAGTCTTCGTAGTTAGGGTTTCCATGACATGTTCTTTTTTCTTGAAAGCATGTAGTAAGATTAAGAAATGTTAATACTTGATTGGGTAACTTTATGGTAGTTTTGTAATCGCCAAGAAGCTTCACGACCCTCCTTCAGTGATTTACCTATTCTTGATTTCAAGAGACGATTTAATTTCACAAGTGATAAAATTAGTTTTCTAAAAGAATCCTTGATGGAGAAAAATAATAATATTTCTTAATTAATGCCACATGTAATTACATGGGTTTAGGGATATTACATACCCCCCCCTTAAAGAGAACATCTTCCTCAGTGTTCATCCCTCACTAAGACTTAACTTTTACTCATGATATAACATTCTAAACAACCCAAAAGGGGATCCTTCCCATTCAAAATGAAGGATTTTCATTTCCAAGTAATACCATTAAATGAACAAAATGTTTTTATCAATAGTCACAAGAATTTATAGCTACAAAATATGCAAGTTCCATTTTTGTATCACATAAGCCATTATTAAAATTCATAGACAGAAAACAAAATCTCTATACCAACTTACCATTACTTACCCATTACTATTGAAAGTCATGATCACTTTATGCAATTATTTCTAAGAATGGTTTGACAACCCATCCACACTCCAGGGCAAGCAACCTAATAAGTAACTAAAAAATCTAACATAAGCATATTAGTCACAACATTTTAAATAAAATGAAATATTTTTAACTATCATTCAGTTATGAAATGTCAGGTGATATTTCAATCACCCTATTTCTACAAATACTGAGAGAGCAACAAGCCTCCATTCATAAAAATGATAAATAACTACACCAGGTGCACCGTCTTAGCTCCTACTAAAGAAATCTACCTAGTACTTCTAAAATTACTTAGAGAAAAGCTAGCTCTCTAAACATCAAAATGATCAATAGATGCATCAAGTGCATGTTTTCCTAGCCCCTGCTAAGACATTCAAACGATTGGTAATACAATGTACATAAAATATTTACATAATTATATAGAAAACTTATCTTTAACATAACATATAACTCATTAGTTAATTTTTTTAGCCATGAGAACCATAGTAGGCTAAAGAACACTCCTCCTAACAAATGAGAATTGGTTTCCATAACCATATCGAGTCATTTTCACATCTAGACAGTTCTTTCACAAATATCATACCAGGTTTAGTCTAGAATTCCACTGTCCAACTAGCTCAAGAATTCCAATAAACACGTAGGGTATAATATAGGATTCCTCTTGGTAGTGTCCTACCTATTCCTCTGACAAGGTCCCGTCTATGAGGAATTTTGGGCTTCCTTTAACAAGCTCCAAAATCAATAGAGTTGCCTAAGGATTTTTCCCTCTTCACCCTCTTAGCCAAATATTTTCCCTTATTGAGAACATCTATATATAGGGAGAGGAAATCCGAGAAGGCAAGCAACATCAACCCCTCCGGGTAGGAAACCACCATCAACCTAAGGCCTTATGGCCTTTCACAACTGTCGAAACTGTCTCGCACGTTAAATTTATCTTCTAACACTCTTTCCCATAGTAATTTACATAATTAACCATACTATCATTATTTATTAAGCAAAATAATCTTTTATGTATATCATACATCATACTTGGCCCTCAACATGAGTCCACAATATCTGGATTGGTAGGAAACATAACTAGCATATAGGTTGTATACATTATGATTTTCCAAATAACATAATCATGTACATCATAGTGTTATACTTTATCATTTACGGTTCCAATTCACAGTATAAATTTTTACTTTCGTAGGTTTTCTTGTTTCCATTAAGCTACTCATACTTAATATCATCAACAATGCTAACCATAAATATGCATTGTTTAAACAAGTATTCACATTCACAACCATTTTAGTTTCATGTATACAATGCCATAATGCATAAAGGTATATACAAATATTCATTAATGTGTAAATGTCAATAACGGTTAGGGTGACAATCCAACATTTCCAATTCTCGTAGTGTATTGTTACCAACATATTGGTATATGAAGTAATTATCATATTCACTTGTCTACGACTTTTAATAATATTAAATCAAATCCAGTTCATGCAAATATGGTTTAATAATTAGTCATGAAACACTAACTAATCAATGCTACTAAGCATCTTAATGTAGCCATGACACGACTCATTCGATAACTAGCCATTATATTCAAGTTTCACTACTCGACTCATTGTGTATTTTTAATGTCTAAAAGGGTTAAGTCAATTTCATTTTAAATCACTCTATCTTTCTCTTCAAGGATATTCCCCATATTTTGCATTCATGCATTAGTTTCACACCCCATCACTATACACATTCATCCAGTTCAAGAAGTTCATGGTAACTTTAGTTATGTTCATTAAATGTATAATTAAGATGTCATATACGAAAATGTTGATAGTCAGCTCTCACTTTCACTAGTGAGAGCTAAAGTTGTTCATAAGTTCAACAAAGGTTTTATTGTCTTTTATCCTCAACAACATTCAAATATCATGAACATAGTTTTAAAACAAATTTTATTACTTACTACTCTTCAATGCTGTTATAAACATGAATCAAAAGTAGTCTTTTGCATATATCAATATGTAGATTTTTAGACTCATACCTTAGCTGATGTCCACTAGTATCATACCTCAATTTATTTTCCGCTTAGAATTCCCAAAGGCGCCAATGCTGCAACCTTCAGCTCTGATACCACTTGTAACATACCTCGGTAACCTTGCATGGAAATGGATGGCGTTAAATTTATTTTTACACAAATTACCCACGAGTAACCATCTAAATCACTATTCTAGATTCCTCATTAACCATTTGATAGAATTTTCATCAGTACATAGAGTAACTTTAGTAGAGGAATAGTAAGTGCATAACCATTAACAACACTGTTATAGCATATTAACATAAACTGTATGATATAAACATGTATCCATTTCATGATTCCTTTAACTAGATTAATTAATCACATACTTAACATTATGAACATCACATCAGAAAATGAATCAACATCATCAAACTGACACAGTAATAAATCACATCATTGAACACCGATATACCCTGGAAACCTCGTAGGGTGAAAACCAACACACGTTTAATTTTATTATTAAACACTCGTGAGGGTATTCACTCAATGGTTTATAACGGAGTCCATCTCTTAACCATTTTTATAAAATCTTACAAGGATATGTCGCTTAAATACAAAATATCTAGTTGAAAGATATTACAAACATTAAGATAACATTTACCCACAGATATTCAATCTTCATATCTTTGTGGCATGGTTGTTCCTACAGTGAACCATCCTGACGTTCACACTCATGTGCATGGGCCATTAACCATTTACCCATACCATGTTAAGAAAAATCTATCCTATGCACAAAACATCATCCTTTCTTGCTATTGTTATTGTCAACATACATTGATGTCAATATTACATAAATTATTAATAAACCCATTCACAGATATATACTAGTGATGCTTCACCATCTATACATGTACATTCATGACATGCAGGTAAAATATCATGACATGCTTCCTTAACAACACTGCATATGCACTAGTTATAAGCAGGTAACCATCAAAATATGTCTATAAAATAAATATCGCATTAACTAATATTTCCTTTACACAATCACACGTTCTTGCAAGACAAATCATTACAATTGTCCATCAATAGAGTATGCAAACACATGTTTCATTTTCAAGGAAATCTAGCATAATAAGGCATGCAAAAACATGTTTTCTTTTCAATAACACTAATGCGATAAAACATACAAATACATGTCTTCTTTTGCAAGGATTATACCAACATTACCCATATATGTGTATTCCAAGGAAACCAACACAATTACTATGGTTTTTGTGCATGTAACATGCTATCATTTCCCACATACAAATGTATATTCGTTCCAACGAAAACTAATACAAATCTTTCATGCATATACATGGTCTTATTCCAAAGGAAACTAACATAATAGTTATCATAGCATAAAAGTAATCACATATATTTTCCTAAAGAAATAAAGCTCAATAGTTCTTCTATCCATGCAAAGAATGTATCTCTATAACACAATAGCTATTATTTGTGCATGCAAGAGCTTATCATTATAACTCTTCTTTATTGTACATAACACATATTCCCTTCTTAGAATTCTACCATCATGAACTTATTATTTTCATGTAAACAAATACATAATTCTTTTAAAAATGATATAACCTAGTTTCATGTCTTTCTATATGTAGTTTCTCATGCTTCCCTTTTCAAGAAATTATCATAGTTAATCACATATATTTTCCTAAAGAAATATAACTCAATATTTCTTCTATCCATGCAAAGAATGTATCTCTATAACACAATGGATATTCTTTGTGCATGTACGAGCTTATCATTATAACTCTTCTTTATTGTAGGTAACACATATTCCCTTCTTAGAATTCTACCATTATCAACTTATTATTTTCATGTAAACAAATACATACTTCTTTTCAAAAGGAATTTAATATAACCTAGTTTCTTGTCTTTCTATATGTAGTTTTTTATGCTTCCCTTTTCAAGAAATTATCATAGTTAACCATCTTTTATGCATAAAACTAGGCAACCATAACAAGGTTAACTTAACTTTTTTTACACTTAAAACAAGAATTTGACATAATTCATCTAGCCATGTAATATTTTCAAGAGGTTATTTTTTTCAAGTAAGATCAAAATATATAAAGCAACATAATCTTTTCCCAAGAAGCAATTATTCTTTTCACATACAACATGATCTTTCCCAAATAAACAATTATGCGAAACCAACATGGGTTCTTCATGACCTCTTTTCTCAAGAAAAACTCATTAACTTATCTTCCAGCCCTATGAAATCATCTTTTATGTGCACTAACTATGCCAACTATTCAAGAAATATAGAATTGTTACTTCTCTTTTCCTTGGAGAATCTACCAATTGCTCCCTTAGTTTCTTTTTTCAAAAGAAGACAACCTTAATATCCAATCATTTCTTGAACTATTAGAATAGTCACATTTTCTTAAATGACATAGTTCCTAATCTTTTATATATAACCCCTTGCCAAATCTTTCAAAAAATATGATGCATAATAATTATTTGGTTTGCATGCTAGTTTATATTTTCCTTTCAAGAATTTGTCTTACATAATAGTTTATATTTTCTTTTCAAGAAACCATGCATGCACAACATGCTCATTTATATTTTCTTTTTCAGAAATCCATACATGCATAATTGTTATATGTGCAAAGGACCTATATATATATATATATATATATATATATATATATAGCATGGTTACTTCTCTTTTCCTTGGAGAATCTACCAATTATTCCCTTAGTTTCGTTTTTCAAAAGAAGACTACCTTAATATCCAATTGGTCACTTCTCTTTCCTTGGAGAATCTACCAATTATTCCCTTAGTTTCATTTTTCAAAAAGAAGACTACCTTAATATCCAATCATTTTGAATTATTAGAATAGTCACATTTTCTTAAATGACATAGTTCCTAATCTCTACAATCTATCCCTTGCCAAATCTTTCAAAAATCTTTAATGCATAATAATTATTTGGTTTGCATGCTAGTTTATATTTTCCTTTCAAGAATTTGTCTTACATACTAGTTTATATTTTCTTTTCAAGAAACCATGCATGCATAATAGTTATTTGTCTTGCATGCTCATTTATATTTTTTCCAAATCCATACATGCATAATAGTTGTATGTGCAAAAGTAATCTATATAGACATCATGGTTACTTCTCTTTTCCTTGGAGAATCTACCAAATTTTCCCTTAGTTTCCTTTTTCAAAATAAGACTACCTTAATATCCAATCGTTTCTTGAACTATTAGAATAGTCACATTTTCTTAAATGACATAGTTCCTAATATTTTATATTTAACCCCTTGCCAAATCTTTTAAAAATTCTGATGCATAATAATTATTTGGTTTGCATGCTAGTTTATATTTTCCTTTCAAGAATTTGTCTTACATACTAGTTTATATTTTCTTTTCAAGAAATCATGCATGCATAATAGTTATTTTTCCCAAGGAAAAATCATAATTTTCATTAATATTGAAAATTACATGTTGTAGATGCATTGCATATGCATTTTTGTGACTATGGTCACACCATATAATTCGTCAAAAATCCCTAGTGGGGTGTACATCATAGACTGTTTAAAAATAATTACAATAAATACAATATTTTAGTTCGGGTATATCATGATCATAGTCAAAAAACTGTGAAAATCAGAGCTGTCGGTCCTCAAAATCCGGCCGATCCATGAATGGACGATGATAATAGTTGTAGTGGTGAGTGTCGTTCTGCTCCTCTATATGCCAGAGCCCCCTATGTTGGATCGCTGTCGCCTTGGAAAGATAGTCGAAAATGCAGTTGTGTTCCCTGTATATGTGAGAACATAAGATGGATGAGAATTGAGCTTTCAAGTGCCAGAGATCTTCCAATATAGCTTGTAGTGTGTCAACATCACATAATGCAGATTTATTGAACCAATTTATGATGATTTTAGAATCTCCAAAAACTTGTAAGTGGTGGATATCATGCTCTAATGCAAATTGAAGGAGATGGCATAGTGTAATCAGTCCTGCATAATTGCTTGTGCCAGATCCCAGGCCCATCTTGATTTTATAAAAGTGTTGTTGTGAGATGTGAAGGAGAGTTCCACCCCTGCAACCAGTGGGTTGAGCTGCGCTGTCGAAATAAGCCCAAGGTGTGTCAAGGTTAATTGCTTCGGGGATGATGGTTCTAGGTGGTCTGGGAGGATCGTCTTCTGGAATGCTGGAGTAGATGGAAATTATGTTTGAAGAGATCAATTGCCAGTTGGGGATGCGATCCTTAAATATGGAGGCATTCCTGGCCAACCAAATTCCCCAACAGATGAGGAGAGGTAGGTTTCTAGCTTTATTCGGAGAAACAGAGTTCCACCAGAGTTTCCAAGCCTCCCCTAAGTTCAGTCCATGCCATTGCAGATTGATGCCCAGTTCAGAGGTGATGGATGACCAGAGAGCATTGGTGGATCTACAGTGGATGAAGAGGTGATCAATAGATTCAGAGTCATTTCTGCAGAGAGTGCACCAAGTGGGACCATGTATGGATCGTTTGTGTAAGTTGTCCAAGGTGGGAGCAATGTAGTTTAGAGTGCACCACATGAACATTCTAGTGCTCGGGGGTGCCTTGAGCTTCCAAATGAGTTGCCACCACCAATCTTGTCTCTGTGGGAGATGATCTGAGTATATGCGCAAATATCCTTTGGTGTATAAATCCCAGATTTTGTGGGGGCCCAGATTATTTCATCATCCCCTGTTCCAATGCGTATGTAACATTCAGCTAGCGCAGTTATATATGTCTGCCAAGCTTGATGCATTGGCCTCGGGAGTCCAAGATGATTGGCAGATTTCCATCCTTGCAAGAAGAGGGTCGAGGTCTGTGGGTCTACAATCTGTGCAATATAATGAATGCCTTGCTCTGTCAGATGATTGATTATATCGTGAGGTAGAGAGTGTGCATTCCCACTCCCAGACCAGGGATTGATTCCAACGCGCACTTGATTCCTAGATCTGATTCTCCAGGTTAGACCATTTCTAATGTGTGGAAGATATGTGATGACAATGTTGACATATATGGGATGCTTGATATATTGCGATGACTCCAAGAAGGTTGTCGGATCCAGTCAGTGATGTTCATTGGCCGAATGTATTTCATATAGACCACCTGCGTCTAGAGATTATTGGATATCATGATCGACCATCCCATTTTTGCAGCAAGGGCTTTGGCAAATATATCCAAATTTTTGATACCCCATCCTCCCCATTTTTTGGGAAGGGCAATGTTGTCCCATTTAATCCATGCAAATGTCTATCCTTCTCAATTCCCATTCCATAGAAATCTATTGCATAGTCGTTGTATACGATTGATGATGACCCGAGGTATCCAAGCCAGAGACATCCAGTATACTGGAGTGGCTTCCAAAACAGATTTGAGGAGGGTTAACCAGCCAGCCCGAGACAACCATCTGTTATGCCAAATGCAAATCCTTTTTTCCACTTTGGCTATGAGCCAAGTCCAGTCTGCTATGCAATAATCAGAGGGTTTAAGTCTAAACCCAAGATATCTGAGCCCATCTTGAGGAAATCGATTCAAGGCTATTCTTCTCTCCTGAGGGGAGCATCTGTTGATAGTGATGGTTGATTTTAATGCATTGCAAGTCATACCTGTAGCAATATTGAAATCTGGAAGGATTGCTGAAAAAGATAAGATGTCATCAATGGAACCATTGAGCAAAATGAGCACATCATCTACAAATAGAAGGTGAGTGAGGGTGCAACCTTCAGCTATTCTGATGCCCTGTAGACGACCCAGGTTCTTCTCATTCATAATTAGTCTGCTCAAAGCTTCCATTATAAGGAGGAAGAGGAGATGGGAGAGGGGACAGCCTTGTCGAAGTCCTCTTTCGAAGTGGAAGAAAGGTGACGCAGAGCCATTGATGAGAATACTAAAAGAGACATTGGTGATGCATCATATGATCCATTTGATGAAATTGTAAGGAAAGCCCAGATGGGTGAGTATCATGCGGATGTAGAGCCAATTTGATTGGTCAAATGCCTTTGCGAGGTCCAGTTTAAGAATGATACTTTTGAGCTTTTTGAGTTTAATCGAGTGGAGCACCTCTTGGGCAGTGCCTATAGCTTCATGGATCTGGCGATGGTGGCGAAAGGTGTATTGTTCAGGTGATATGTGCGCAGAGAGGATGGGTTTTATATGATTGGCGATGATTTTGGCAATGATCTTATAAAGGCAGTTGCAAAGGGAAATTGGTCGAAAATCAGAGAAAAGCTAGGGGTCATCAGATTTGGGAATGAGAGCAATGAATGTGGAGCTATAGGCATCATATAATCTTCCTGTCGTTCGACACTCTTCGACCAAGTTGAGGATATCCTGACCCATGATGTCGAAAAAAGCCAAATAGAATTCGATGGGCCATCCATCTAGTCCAGGGCTCTTATCTTTCTAGAACCATTTCAAGGTGTCCTCGAGTTCCTATAAGGTGACTGGTCTCATTAGTTCTTCTTCTTCATCCTGATCCACAACTCTCGAGAATAATCTTGCCACTCTAATAATATCAACCAGATTTGTGTTATCAGGGGGCTTTATATAGGTTACGGAAATGTTCAACCCCCATGTGAGCCAGTTGATGGAAGTTCTGAGCTTGATTGCCATGTTGATCCTTCAGAGACCAAATAGTGTTGATTGCTTTGCGTCCATTTGCGAAATGGTGGAAGAATTTGGAGTTCTCATCCCCAGATTTTAGCCAAATGGCTCTGCTTCGGAAAGCGCCAGCTTTCCTCTTGATCCTTGAGTATCCGGTTTCAGTCTGCAATAAGTTGGGAGAGTTGTGTTCTGATACTTTCAGTGCATGGCCCGATCAGCAAGGCCGACTCAATCCCAGCTATAGCTGCTTCAGTTTTGAGCAAAGTGTCCTCATCCTTTTTCCTTTTGTCTCTAGCCCATGTCTTTGTTAATTTCTTGATTTCCTTCATCTTTGCAGCAAATGCAGCGGAAGATGAGGATTCAGGTTCAATGGGGTGGGAAGTCCAATAATTGGATACCAAATCAATGTACTCAAGATAGGCCATCCAGGTAGCATTAAATTTGAATGGACTGCAGGGCTTCCCTCGACCAGGTGCAAGTTCCAAATAAATACGTAAATGATCAGATATACCTCCTGATCCCACCCATTGACGATATGATATACCAGAGTTGGTGAGGGATTCATGGATGAGAAATCGATCAAGCCTCCGGGCGACAGAGGCCTCTCCAGTCCTATGATTTCTCCAAGTGGCGTGAATCCGGGGCATAGGAATGTCAATCAGATGGTGAGTCTCAATGAGATGTGCCATATCAACAGCCAAAGGGTTCGCATGAGCAAGGGGCCCCCATGATTCAGCAAGACCCAAGCAGAAATTGAGATCCCCACCAATGACAAGGTTGTGAGCCATAAAGAGGGAAGAGTTGAGGAGGTTGATCCAGAAGGGAAGACAGGAGGAATAGGGAACCTAGATGTTAATGAGCCGATAATCAGACCTGAGTTCGGAGGAGAAGACATCCACCCCGAGGAAACCTTCCCCACCCCATTGATTCAGGATCCTAATGGATCTAGGGTTGGTACCAAGTAAAATTCCTCCAGAGCGTCCACAAGCGTCCAATGTTTGGAAGTTCCAACCCGGACAGATAGATTAGAGAGCAAAGATAACTTGATCAGAAGAGTCTAGGGTTTCTTGGAGAAAGATAACGTCAATAGGTGTGTTGTGCAATAACCTTCGCAGGGCCAATTTCTTTTCAGGGTTGGCCAGCCCACGACAGTTGAAGGAAAGTATTTTCATGAGGTAACCATGGGTTGGGTCATCCGTGCTCTGAGGACCCCTTCAAGAGTGTTTTGCTTGCCATCTACTACATCTAATCCCGCTTGAATAATAGCCTTGGATATATTTGAGTGTCGTCCCCTACTAGGTTTAGCTCAAATTTGATCTATCAAGCCGAGGCCACCAGTCTCAGAGGTGAGTGTATGAGGTTGGGTGAGGGATCAAAGGAGATAGGGGTGTGTGATCCAAGAGCCCAAAGAGGATTCTAAGAGTGGGGGGTAAGGGTAGATGTAGAAATGGAGGGAGGGAGCTCGGCAATGGTGGGCGGGGAGGAGGAGGTAGGGCAAGACACAGAAGGAAAGGGGGCATGGTGCATGGATGTAGTGCAATGTGCATTTGTAGTAACATATGCAGATGAGATGAATTGAGAAACAGGGATAAAGGGTGAAGAATTACCCGATGCAAGTTTGGCCGCAGCAGCCCGAGCCCTTGTCATCCAGGGGGAGGGAGTTCCAAGGGGAGCAGAGGCGGGCTTGGGCCCCGGAGCAGACTTCTTTCCTTTGCGGCGTTCCATTGTTACATTTTCAGATGGAGGAGTTGTCGGAGTCACAGTAGCTTGAGAATGTTCCGAATTGCCAACTGCTTCTGTACCTTTGAGGAGAGGGAAATCCTTGTATAAATGCCCTACCTCATGACATCTTCGACATCTATAGGGGATCCCTTCATAATCCAGGGTCTGAATGCGGACAAAGTGTTTCCATCTCAGAGTGATGGCCTCTTCTAATCCATCCCTGGTATCCAAGTGAACCAATATCCTAGCCATTGTCATGATGCCAGAGGTAAGGTAGGCTATCATACTCCATAGGTGCCAAGTGTGTAGGGTGTTGCTAATGTGCCTCATAATGTCTTGTTGAGAGGGAAATCCTCTCATGAGATGAGGCGATCCCTACTAGCCCAAGAAAGGGTCTAGAGCAACAAACAAACAATGCAAGCAGACGCAAGCTCCTAGTTACGAATGGAAAGACTAGAATAGGAAGCCTACCCCGGATTCCAACGCTATGATCTGAAGAAGAAGTGTCCCCGTCCTTCAGCCCTGGCAGATCACAATCCTTCCACGATCTCCGCGGATGAACACCCGCACATAGAAGAAACGAACAGATACAAGCATAGGAACCAGCATACGTAACTAAACATCGGTCAGAAAAGATATTACTCGCATTAACATGATGGAAAACGGAGTGGAACCATAATCATAGTCATCTATTAAATAATAAACGAATAGAAGTTACAACCAAGTTCTGACGTCGCAGCTTCCTTCGAACGGGTCTCCGGTCGTCCACGTCTCGCAAAGCTCGCCAAGGAAAGGAAAACCTCTCCAGAGTCTCGTAACAATGGTCTCCTCGCTTGAATGGGCCTTAAGGGAAAGAAGGGATTCTTTACAGCACAAAGGCACTTGGGAATATGGAGATGCAAAGCTTCAGCACTTCAAGACTAGCTTGCCATGGATCTGAGCAGGCTTTTATAGATGGGGAAGGAGGGAGTTGGGATCCCCATTATTATGGGATTGGCCCTATCAACAAGGAAGGTTCCATGGGAGGTGGCAAAACCAATTCCCTTCCATAGAACTCCCGCAGCCAAACCTCCCAACTCAAGATAGGCAATGGTTGTGAGTTTGTTTGAACTCAACTTCCGCCATCCATATTTAAAAACAGTCCCTAAAATGGGTGGCGCGATTGCTGCTCTATGACAGAGCGCCAAGTGGCGCGACCTCTTTACAGGATTTCCCTGATTGGCGCGAGCACTGAACTGTCTACCCGCGCCAATGCAAAAAGAGTTGTTTTTCATGAGTTTTGCAAGGAGATGTCTCAAGGGAAAATAAAGCTCATGCTTAGAGGGATGCATTGATGATGTTTTCAAAGCATGACAATGTCCACAGGTCACGGAATGGGTCCTCCATTGTGCGGGATGGGGAATGGTAAGGACGGTGACAAATTACTGTGTAACAGATGCCCCCTAAAGTATGAGGCCTGAGAGAGAGAGGGGTGAAATGCTTTACGAGAACATGTTCAACTGAAGGCCCGCCGTCGGAAAACCTGCGCAGAAAGATACAACTGATATCTCAAGTACATGATATATATGTGGTATGGACGCAGCCATCCGAAACAGAGTATGTTATAATCCGGATCCAAGGTATGGGCGCAGCCATCCAACTAAGATCAAACAAATAGACTCAGGTATGGTCGCAGCCATCCAATCAGTGAGTCATGTACATAATGATAATAATCCACAATCGCAGCCTGGATTACAACAGACACAATCCAGGGTCTTGCGCTCCATCTTGACCCAAACAAAGTACAAGTTCAAGCATGCGAATATGTGAGCTAAAGTCGAACATGCAGGAACATCGTCTGATTACCAGCCAATGATGAAAGCTGTTAACAGACGCGAGAGGAACCACCAATAATGACAATGGTCCTCAAGGTACTACAGGTACAATCTACGGCGTGCGAATAAATGAGTTGGCGTCGAACACCCGCAGAATCACTCGATCGGAGGCCAATGATGAAAACCTCTCGTCGAATGCGACGAACCTGCCATTGAGGCATGCAGGCTCCAAGGTACCATAAGGAGTCTCTAGACCAACTTCCCGGATAATGAGTTGATGTCGACAGGAAGTGACCTTGATCGAAGGTGGGCCATAATGATTCCCACATCATCGACACGAGACAGAGGAACATGATGTTTTGTTGTGAATCAGGATCGTATGAGAAACAGAGGAAGGTGGATATTTGCAGAGGCCAACTTCTCTTGAACACATGAACGGCACGCCTACAAAATTGACTCAAGGCTGATTTGACGCCAACTGACTCTGGAATCACAGAAGCACGAGGCAAAGGAACAGACAGGTCAAAGAGATTACCCAAACCCATGGAAGCAAAGTGAAACAACGAGATGAGATGTCCCCAACCCGACACGAATGCAGACAAGTGCCATGTTCAAGAGCGACATACCGCCGACGACAACGACAATGGTTCCATTTTTCCCCCACCATTTCTGGCGAGTACCCCAATTATTTTTGATAACAAGCTTGAAGGGGATAGCATATGCTTGTGATATAAGTCCGCCCTTCGGGCGAATCCATCCTAGTGCATTTAACGAGTCCTAGGAAGGAGAAACTCGGATAACGTCATTTCGACTAGATCCAATGTCATCAGGGTTTAACGAGTCTGACAAAGGAAGAACTCGGCGTCTTTTCATGTTTAGAGAGTTTGAAAAGACAGCAGAAAAGAAAACTCCACAGGTCCCTTTTCGTAAATAGTTCCCCGGATCCGAAAAGGTAGAAAACAATATCCGGGAAAACCTCCTAGTCGCAATAGGCTAGGGTATTCCTTTTTCGTAATCAATTCATCCCAGCCCGAAAAAGGGTTAAACTTATACTGGGTGGATGTCGATTCGTGTCCATTTTAACGAGATCGAAACGACAAGGGCCTCGGCGATCTTTTCATATTTAGAGAGTCAGAAAAGAGCTGAAAGATGACTCCAGAGCGACTTTTTCGTGTATTTACCGAGTTCGAAAAAGTATAAAATACAACTCGTTTCCATCATTTAAGTCGCAAAAACCTGCTGCTGCACATACCAAACAAGCGTAAAACCCATTTTCGACATAGCATATGCAAATATTTGATAAAAATAACTTTTAAAACTCATTTAACGTCGAAAAAGTTATAAATATGTCTAATTGGTAAAAATAAAATTACTTTTACTATTTACCTTGGTAGAAAACAACAGTGGTCCATTTGGAGCAGAAATTTCCGTCGACGATCGCGACCAATCCAGGCAACCATTCAGCTTCTCGTCTGTCACAGGTAAAAGGCGCTCCCTTGCTCTACATTTTCATTCATTTTTTAATGATTTTCCCTTGAGAATCAGTCTTGCATGGGCACTTTTAAAATTTTAGGGCCGGGCCCATTGGCGCAGGTATCGGGCACGGACCTGCGCCAATGAGCTCTTTTTTGTAAAGGGCTCGCGCCACGTGGCGCGACTGTTCGCAAAACAGCCACGCCAGCGGCCGAACCTTAAATTCCGCCCAAAATTTCGGTATTTAAACCAAATTTCTTGGAATTTGAAGCTCATCAAAGATCTAACCAGGGGTTTTTGACCATGTGAATGCAGATAATCACTCAAAATGGAAATCGAATGGAAGGAACGAGAGCACGGAGAAGAGGATGAACAGGCCATGCAAAGCCAAGCTTGCATGAATGCACTTAGAGACTGTGGATTGAAAAAGTTCTTCCTCACGCCATGTTTACGAGCTCAGCCCGAGCTCCTCCAATATCTAATCAACATCTGGGATGAGAACGAACAAGTGTTCAGGTTACGAGACCAGGTGTTAGAACTGGAGGTCACCGACGTTTATTTCATCACTGGATTGTCCCGCAGAGGTCCAATCCCTGTACTGACTGGAAGCAGACCATCCGGGGAAAAGATGGAACAGGTAATGGCACGGGTGTGTCGAGGGGCACAAACAGGATCAGGAAGCAAGAAAGTGGATATCCACACCATTCCTGATCTAGCACTGAGAGTAGTTCTCCATACCATTACGCGGGCTGCTAGGTCGCAAGCCCCGCACGAGGCCTCGAAGACCCAACTCTTGCTGGCCTCAGAATGCATGGGTCCCTTACTGTTCAACTGGGCAGAAGCAGTAACTATCAACATGAAAAGGCAGCTCACAAAGTGCAAACAGGGGAAACTGAAACAGTTCGGTTATGGTTCCATCTTGGTATCGTTCATTCTGGAACGCATACCAATCTTCCAGGGCCAAGGGGCCGCAGTGGCGAGTCCGATACCACGAGAGCCACGAATGGCTCGTTGGGCAGCACTGATGCCCAGATCTGGAGGTGGCCAACAGATGTCCTGGAGGCCAGAGTTCTTTAGGTGGTTACGGCACCAGCTGATTGTCGTGGAAGACTGGCCCTATTCGGGAACTGACTTTACCGGGGACCCAGATCTCCCACTACCAGAAGGAGATGACTGGGACGAGGAGCTGGGTAAGACCTCATATTTTTGATTTTAAGTTTATATGTTTTTTTTGTAAATACACATTCGTCTTAACACAATTATATATGCATGCAGATGTAGGACCTGAGAGACCAGCCGGGATGTCTCCAATCTCCCGGAGGACACAACTCGCCCCTGAGATCCAGGGGGAAGGTACCGGAGGAGAGGAAATGATCCAGAACCTCGAGGGGATCGCCCATGGGATCCCCGACTATGCCCGGCTAGCAGACGTACCGATGGCATACCAGCGCCACACGGTGGGAGTTCCGAATCGGATCCACCGAATCCTGAGGCGCCTAGTGCGTGCAGTGACGTGCTACCATGAGCACCATGCGGATTAGTCCTTAGGATTTATGCCACACCTATTTTTTGAGAGACACAGTGTCTCAGGATGTACTAAGACGATTATGTATATTTTTTGAGTTTTGTGATGCACACTGTGCAAACATTTCGACACACATATATATATATATACATATGACTATTTTGGATGGATCTTTCTTTACATGATGATGTTTTTATATGTGATGCAAATGTCTAATACAAATGTAATCTAATGTATCAGTTACATAACAAACGACCCAATGCGAAATGTATTCACACAATGTATCTAATCACACATTTCATTTTTACGCAAGCTTAAAAGCACACATGAACACACACATATGCAAACTATGCTTGGAATGAGGAAGACGGGCATGCCCCCCAGCATGATGTCTCAATTCGAGGTGCATGCCCCCCAAGCTTCAGTCCATTGAAAATGGAGTGAAGGTTCAAAACAAAAAGTCGAATTGAACATGCTCGTGTTTCATTATTTTAACGAGGTTGACACACCTAAAAGAACTATCCTCAAACAACTTGTTTCATGTTTTAAGGAGCTTGACACAAATGAAGGAACTATGCTCCGAGATCCTGGTTTCATTTTTTAAAGAGCTTGACCCAGGGAGGAAACCGTGCTCTAACCGACTTACATCAAAAAGAACTAGAAGGCGGTGCTTCCAAGAGTTCCACTCCTGATGGAAGGGAAACATCCTGGAAGTCAGGACCCAATGCCCCCAGCACATTATGCACAATGGCATCATCACTGAGCACAGGCACGAGGTAAGTAGCCACATAGTTGACCTGCGGTGGAGCAGATACAACGGGTGGATAGAAACTAGGAGGGGGTGATGGCGGACCAGATGCCATATTAGGACCAAAGAACGAAAGCTGATCAATGGTCACGATCCATCCTTCATGTGGAAAGCACATCACGCGAAAGAGGGAGGAGACAAGCGCTCCCATGGCATAGGTGTAATCACGCCCCAAAAGCAGATTGAAATCCAAGGGGCCTGGAACAACCATCACGTCCATATGGACAGTTTTACCTCCCAAAGTAACAGGTAACCTTGGAAGGATCCCCAATGGTTGACTCGTTCTTCTATTGAATGTCAACAGATTCTGCGTAACGGGCGCAAGCGGCGGCGAACCGAAAGCTTGCCAGGTAGTTGATGACAGAATACTAACAGAGGCACCTTAGTCTATAATGGTGCTGGGTACAACCAGACCAAGAGCCTGTACTGTGATCTCGAAAGGCACATAAGACGGAAGGCGAAATCCTGCAAATCGATTCCAGTCAAAGGAAGCGATCAAACTACTCGGAGGGGCTACCATCGACAAGCGAAGGTCTTCCCCTGATGTTACGGTAGAAGAAGCATCCTCCATGACCTCCATCTCGAAGGCGGGAGGGATATCCTCTAGAGCCTCCATCATGGGAGGCGGAGGAGGGGCTTCTTGAAGTACAGGGACAGGAGAATCTTTCTCCAAGTCTGAAGAATCTGAAGAGATCAGAAGGACATGGGGGGTGTGAGGTCCACTCTCGACAGAAAAGACCTGGTGCACCGCGGACGGGGCCAGTTCGACCGATCCGACGACCAATGGTCGGTCAGGGACGGATTCGTGAATTTGAATTTCTGGGGGAGTGGGATCGACCAAGGATGACTCTTGACCAATCATAGGATCAGCTGGCGGAGGACTCAAAGAAAGTCGATTATAACCAGGTGGAAGGCGTGGTGTAGAACCGGCTGGGTTGTCCAAGACTTGCTTGGCTTCATCCATATAAGGACAAAGGTGAATGGCATGGTGCCCTTCACACAACTTACAGGGATTGGTGATCTTACCCTGCTTCTTAGAGTTCTTATCAATAGCAGCTGAAGACGTGCCCCCAACTTGACTCCCGGAAGCCAAAGGCAACGGTGGGTGGCCGTTGGACCATACTTCGAGCACCTTGGGAATGCCAGGGCAGTCTCGAAGAAGATGGTCTCCCGTGCACAACAGGCAAGGGAACTTGACTTTCCGTGGAGGGTTGGAAGGTTTATCAAGAGGAGATTCCTCATGGACAGTAGCCGTACATTTAGCCTCCCGCTTATCAGACTTCTTCTTCTTTGTCTTCTTCTTCTTCTTTTTAGCCACCTGGTTACTCGAATCTAGGCTTTCACCAGGCAAAGTAGAAGATGAGGACGCAGAAACAGGCGAAGAAGGGGAGAGGTCCACCTTGGAGTCAACATGAGGTTGTTCAGGTGGAGGAACTGATTGAACAGTAGTGGAGACATTCGGGACAACAGAGGTTGAGAACAACCAAACGGGCAACCCAACAGTTAAGCCAGGAAGGGACAACGTCGCCATGTAAGGAGCACCAACATTTCCAAAAGGAGGAAAATGACCAGGATTCCCTTCTGAGGGGATTCCTTGGTTGGCGAACTCTGAAAAAGTTGCCATCAAAACTCAAAAGCACACACGGGCTGAAAACGAGTTAAGACACACGATCAAATGGTCAACAAGCAATGTCTAAACAGGTGTGTAATCGTGGGTGATTAATTTTGCCACATTGGAAAGTAATAAATCCTACCGTTTCATGTTTTAAGAGTCGAGAAACGATAAAAATATGACTCTATCTCTTTCAGAGTTGACACAAGCGTGAAAGGACAAGCGCTTGACGGTCTTTTCAAGTTTAGGGAGTCAGAAAAGACCAAATGACTGCTCAGGAAATACTAGGCACAAAGGGTGTACCAAATATCCGTAAACTGCAATATACACCTTGGTTTCAATAATGAAACAGAAATCGACCAAGGACTTTCCGTACGTGCAGGTAGTCTCCCCGAATGCTGTGTTCGGTGTATCACGGGTATAGGGCGGCAGACTCGGCTTCCTGTGGATAAAGGATTGCAAACCTATAGGGGTCTCCCTTTATATACTCGACGGTACGGGGAGCGCAAGTCCGTACTAGTGCTGTCTAACGCCAATAGGCGAACGACAGCTGCTAGGTTTAACGACGCCGGAACACGTCTCTAGCCTAGACCTTCTAAATATGTTGCGTTAAGTTCCAATGTCGCCTTAGGTTAATTGAATAAATTTTACAGTTGATCTTCAATTAAGTTTCAATTTCCAGGCCCTATCGTATGTAGTGTCTCCTAAATGCAAGCTATATGCCACAGTGCAACATTTCGTTCGATGAAAACTAGTTAAATGAGAGTTGAGAGCTTTTATGCAAACGAAATGAACGGAATACAAACAACAATGTCTCTAATGCAACTAATGCAATTGAAAACTTTTCATTCAAAACACTAATCACTAGCGATATGGAAAAGATCACAATTTGCACTAATTAACAAAAGCAAAAGAGAATTTTTTTTTTTTGATTTTCAATGTTTAAGAGCTAATATGCACTAAACAATCTTGAAAACAAACGGAACAATTTGGGAAATGATATCCAAGAGAGCGAAACAAACAAAATTCACTCAACAATGCAAGCAATCAGATCCCCAAATCGACCAAAGTCTCTCAAAGCAAAGAAAAGACTCAAAAGCTTCCAATGGACCATGTGATCTAGGTCCAAAGCAAGGCCAAACGAATTTCGAATGAAGGAATGAACAATCACCCAAAAAACGCAACAAAACAATCAACGACTACTAAGAGGATGTGGAGAATCAATCAGCAAGTCGACAGGACAATCAAGACACCAAAACTCCCAAGGAGGGCTCGATACACCAAGCCACTAGATGCCCTAGGGCTCAAAACGTGAAATCGATAGATAGAAGCAAACAACCAAAGGACAGAGGTGAATTCCCAGCCAAACAAGACTCCAACACACTCAGGTAGTCGGAAAATCAAGAAGAAAAACACTGATCAAATCCAGAGAGCTCAAAAATGAAGAAACTCAAAAACTCACAGGGGTGGCGCGACTGTAAGTGTGAAACTGGCGCCAGAAGTCTATTGGCGCGGGCTAGACAAAGGCAACGTGCGCCAATTGGCGCGACTGTCGGGTTAAAAACCGCGCCAGTCGAGTTTCTCAGCTAAAATTAAAGGCAAGCTACTCCAGAAGCAGACCAATGCAAGCTAAGCAAACCAAGAAGCAAAAACAATGAAAGAATCCAACCCAGAAGGTTCATCAAGTAAGGAAAAAAAATCAAAGCGAAACAACATAAACGAGACAATGAAAACCGGACGATCCCCAGCGGAGTCGCTAATTTGTTGAGGAGGTAGATCCCCTCTGCGGACAGAGGCGATCCCTACTAGCCCAGCAGGGGTCTAGCAACAATCAAGCAATGTTATGACGCAAGCTCCTAGTTACGAATGGAAAGACTAGGAATAGAAGCCTACCTGGATTCCAACGCTAGAATCTGAAGAAGAAGCGTCCCCGTTCTTCAGCCCCGGCAGATCACAATCCTTCCACGATCTCCGCGGATGAACACCTGCACATGGAAGAAACGAACATATACAAGCATAGAAACCAGCATACGTAACTAAACATCAGTCAGAAAAGACATTACTCGCATTAACATGATGGAAAACGGAGTGGAACCATAATCATAATCATCTATTAAATAATAAACGAATAGAGGTTACAACCAAGTTCTGACGTCGCAGCCTCCTTCGAACGGGTCCCCGGTCGTCCACGTCTCGCAAAGCTCGCCAAGGAAAGGGAAAACCTCTCCAGAGTCTCGTGACAATGGTCTCCTTACTTGAGTTGGCCTTAAGGGAAAGAGAGGATTCTTTACAGCACAAAGGCTCTTGGGAATATGGAGATACAAAGCTTAGGCACTTCAAGACTAGCTTGCCATGGATTTGAGCAGGCTTTTATAGATGGGGAAGGAGGAGTTGGGATCCCTATTATTATGGGATTGGCCCTATCAACAAGGAAGGTCCCATGGGAGGTGGCAAAACCACTTCCCTTCCATAGAACTCCCGCAGCCAAACCTCCCAACTCAAGATAGGCAATGGTTTGTGAGTTTGTTGGAACTCAACTTCCGCCATCCATATTTAAAAAACAGTCCCTAAAATGGGTGGCACGACTGCTACTCTATGACAGAGCGCCAGGTGGCGTGACCTCTTTGCAGGATTTTCCCTATTGGCGCGAGTTCTGAACTTCCTGCCCGCGCCAATGCTAAAAGGGATGTTTTTTCATGATTTTTGCAAGGAGATGTCTCAAGGGAAAATAAAGCTCATGCTCAGAGGGATGCATTGATGATATTTTCAAGGCATGACAATGTTCACAGGTCACGAAATGGGTCCTCCATTGTGCGGGATGGGAAATGGTAAGGACGGTGACAAATTACTGTGTAACAGTTACCTTTGATGAAGATTCGTCCCTGGTAGTCCTCCTTATCTCTTCTTGCATGAGATCCGCCCAAAGTCGCTCCCATCCCGGCAACTTCTCCCGACCATTGACAGAGTCCTGATAGGAATTCCAAGCCTTCAGAAGACCAAGGAGAGCCAGGTCCACCAAGTCCTCTTCATCGACAGTCACCCCCACACTTCCCAGCTCATCTCTGCATTGAGTGAACTTCGTGAGGTATTTGGCGATACTGTCGCCTTTCTCCATATTAATGTTTCTGAGTTTATATTTGAGCGCCAACTTCATTTGGTCGATCTTTCTCTGGAAAAAATCTGTTAACTCTTTCCACATTAAATATGGAGAAGCTTTTCCATGCAGGCTGGATAAAATTTGATCCTTTACGCCCTCCAACAGAATCCTTCGACATTTTGCTTGTTTCTTTTGCCATGCTTCGACAACAGCAGCATCAATAGAAGTAGGCTTTGGAATCTCTTTCTCCACGAATTCCAACAGCCCATTATCATCTAATACAGCCTCCATGCGGTCTTTCCATGCAACATAATTCGAACTGCCTTCCAAGGCATATTCTAATCGCAATCCGTTGAAAGACATTTTTGCCGCGACACCAAGAACACAAATCTGCAAATTCGAATTCCAGGAGCTGATAACTCAACCGCTTCTGATCTACACTTGAGAAAAAATTATTTCCAAATTAGAGATTGAACGCACGGGCATTTACCAGACCTTTCACTTTCCTAAGAAAGATGAATCCGGAGGCTACCTGGCCCGAGTGCAGACTCTGTCCGAGGAAATAATTGCAATCACCGTAATAGATCTTTAATGATTAATTTCGCTCCGATACCATGTAGAAATTTGCTGAATAATGAAGATTTATTCACCAATATTAACCTGATCATACACAAATTTGATTTTCTGCATAACACATAATCTCTTCTACAAATTAATCATCACATGCGGAAAATAAAACAAGCGGTAGAACATCAATTCGCACACATAGAACGCAGCATGTATGGGGAAAGCTTATAGCTGAAAACCCCCAGCTATATGTATCATATAAATGGATGAGAACATGTAACTTTACACAATACAATACTCCTCACAAGTACTCAGTACTGTCTCCAAAAGTTACACACAAAACTAGCTCAGTTTTGAACAAGTCGCGGGTTCAAAACTCCTCCACTAGCTGCCTGCCTCTACTGCGCAATCCAAAGTGTGAATGTAGCTGAACCAAGTTCGAATTCACCTTGATTGAACAGCGCAATCATCATTGGCATACTCATCCCACTGATTGTGCAAATCCCATGCACAACTAATGTACAACTGCTGTCGATATCACCCTTCCATCTACCTCTTCCACTGGTCTTCCACTGAACTGTCCATGCAATGAGTTAACTGATGAGTTCTTTAGTTGAATAACGAGTTAATAATTAGTGAATTAAATAATATTTAATTCACCCAACTCATCTCTAGTGTAATCGCCAGTTAAACTGATCACAACTAGTTCAACTAGTCTCAACCCCATCAACTCCTCAATCAACTCCACCGAACTCCGCCACTTGAGCTCTAACTGAAGTCAACCATGCATTAGCTCACCAAACCCATGGGAATAGCGTAAATCCTCATGTCAGCTGCATGCCCCACCTCCGGGGGTCAAACTGAAGTGCTCCAATAGAGTAAACTGAAGTTTAGAGTCCAAATATTATTAAGGGTAAATAATATTCGACTGTTCTATTTTTAGACAGGCAGTCTAAAAATAGACTTCGACCTATATGTCTAAAAATAGAGGTCCATCTATTTTTACCAACATGACCAATCCTCCAATAATAGCATACTGCAACTCCCAGTCCATGATCCATATATCTAAAAATAGACTTTGCGCCAAAAATAGCCTGCGGGCCCACCTAGTGAAGGCGACTTCATTTCACTAGGCTCCATCATCTTGCTGCATTTTCAACAGTTGTGGTGTCAAATCTCCTAGCCCTTGGGGTTATGCCTTGCTATTTCGGGTTGATGCACCTGGAAGTTCTCGTTGATGTAGTGGTCGTGAACCACATAAAAAAAAAAACAAAATGAGCAAAGATGAAAAATTAATTTTATTAAAAAAAGTTTGTAAATATATGAAATTTGATTTGCATATTTATTAAAAAAAATGTAATGATTTTTTTTGGGGAAGTTCTCGTTGATGTAGTGGTCGTGAACCACATTAAAAAAAAAAAAACAAAACGAGCAAAGATGAAAAATTAATTTTATTAAAAAAATTCTGTAAATATATGAAATTTGATTTGCGTATTTCTTAAAAAAAATGTAATGATTTTTTTTTGGGAAGAATATCGTGCTATAAGGGAAAATATGTTAAAATATAGAATATTTAGAAGATGATACATTTGATATAAGAAGATTAAAATATTTGTATTATATTTATAAACATGATTTTTTTTAATATAAAATATTTATTTATTTCAAATTAATATATATTTTGTTCATGGATCTTGGATATATGGTTATTTCAAATTAATCTATATTTTGTCCATGGGTCTTGGATAGATGGTGATAGGGTGCTTTGTTAAGACACTCTTTGATGTGAAGTCACCAACTAGTTCAATTCCCTGCCCCAATTGGGGTGATATATTGGACACGATGAAGATGGAGTATGGTCAAGCTTACAAAAATAAAAAATATAAAAATCTATATTTTATTAAATAATTTAGTTACATTTATTTAGATTAAAATTTTATTAATTTAATAATTCATATTACAATTTTTAATAATTATTATTGTTAATAATTTTATTTTGTGCATCATATTTTCTTACTCAATTATGATAAAAATATGCTTTGAATTTTCATAATTTAATTGTTACTTTTATGATACATATTTTTTTGGGTTTTGTAGGAATTTACAGGGTAAGTTCCTTAGATAAAAAACCAAAGGTCACCGCTCACAAATAGATCATAGATCAGTACACCAGTATTTGACGTGGTTAAAACCCTCAAAGAAGGAAACAATCCACGGCTTGAGCCAACGCGACCACTTCAGGCAATTTATTAATATAAAGAAAGAAAATTTACATAAGCTTCTCTCATAAACGGTTATCAGACAAATGACCCTCCATGTTCTTTAAATAGATATAATGGACCAA
The DNA here is from genome assembly GCA_034641835.2 of Pinus albicaulis. Classification (NCBI taxonomy): domain Eukaryota; kingdom Viridiplantae; phylum Streptophyta; class Pinopsida; order Pinales; family Pinaceae; genus Pinus; species Pinus albicaulis. The sequence continues at coordinate 37,691,160 of CM076575.1, forward strand.
TCGGGTGTTAAGCCACAGATCAAGTGTTGGTAATACTGAGGAGAGAGTGAACCGTCGGATCACTACATATCGTGACCATCAGATTATAAGCTACAAATGTACATAGTAAAGAAACACACTTTACCTAACTCTATGCTAGACCAAGTTATACTTAACTATTTCCTATGTGTCGAAATATCCTAATATACCCCCTTAAGAACAACTTGGGATAGGATTGAAGGATTTACAAAGGTGACACAAAATGAGACTATTTCCTATGTGTCGAAATATCCTAACATCCCCTTTTAAGAACAACTTGGGATAGAATTAAAGGATTTACAAAGGTGACACAATAAGAGAAGGAAGGAAGCATTAGAGTCTATCCCTCATTAATGATAACTTTCCTGAACTCCAAGCATAGATCGAAGTTTGGTAAACTTCACTTCTGTTAGAGACTTTGTAAAGATATCGGCAACTTGATCATTGGTTGAACAATACTGCACTTCAAGAACATGATCATGATTGAGCTTTATGATGAAGTGTATGTGGAGCGCAATGTGTTTCATACGCTGATGCTTAACCGGATATTTTCATAGCTGAATGGCACTCTAATTATCACACCAAAGTGTAGTTGGATGTTGTTGATGAAGACCAAATTCAGACAGGATCTGACGGAGCCACATAGCTTCCTTGTTGGCTTCAACTACACCACGATATTCTGCTTCTACCAAAGAAAGAGAGATGACACTTTGTTTCTTACAAGACCATGTAATAGGTCCCGATCACCAGGGTCACCAGCCCAATCAGAATCAGTGAAACCAATCAAAAATGGAGATACGCCTGCACTGTAATGAATCCCAAACTAAATTGTACCTCGAATATATCAAAAGATTCTTTTAGCTGCTTTCCAGTGACTTTCATGAGTTTGGTGCATAAACTGAGCAACAAGACCAACGACAAAGGAAAGGTCAGGACGAGTATGGGTTATATACATAATTTTACCAACAAGTTGACGGTATATGGTAGCATCAACTTCAAGGGAAGTACAAGTGACTGAAAGCTTTACTCCAGACTGAAAGGGAGAAGGGGCTGGCTTACAGCCTTCCATGTGAAAGTGTCGTAGAAGATCACATGCATACTTGGACTGAGAAAGGGTAATACCTTCTTTGGATTGCAAGATTTGAAGACCAAGGAAATAATGAAAGTGTACTAAGTTTGTCATTTCAACTTCTTTTTGAGGCTAGACTTCTCATGGTTTATATGGTTGGGATCACTACCAGTAAGGATAAGATCATCAACATAAAGAACAAGGATGATGGACTTACCCACTTTCTTGGTGTTGACAGTGTTGTCAGAATGACACCTAGAAAATCCATTATCTAAGAGAAAGCTATCCATTTTGGCATACCAAGCCCAAGGAGCTTGTTTGAGACCATAGAGAGACTTTCTAAGGCGACAAACAAGAATAGAGTCATTTTGGATAAATCCAGGGAGTTTTTCCATGTAGATTTATTCAAGCAAATCTCCATGTAAGAAGGTGGATTTAACATCCATCTGATGGACTTCGCATTTAAAGGAGGCAGTAAGAGAGAGAACAAGGTAGATAGAATTCATTTTGGCAACAAGGGAGAAGGTTCCAGTATAGTTAATTCCTTCAACTTGTGAAAATACTTTAGTAACAAGACGAGCTTTATGTTTATCCACTTTTCCATCTGGTCCAAACTTTGTTATGTAAATCCATTTGCATCTGACAAGTTTTCTTCCCTTTGGAAGAGGAACAAGATCCCAAGTATCGTTTGCCAATAAGGAACGATATTCTTCATTCATAGCTTCAACCCGATTTGGATGACCTGAAGCTTCTTCAAAGGTGTCTGGATCAAGATTTTTTGGAACTTGAGCCAATAAGGAAGAGGCTCTTTCGAATTGAGAACGTGTACGACGTCAATCTGCAGGGTCACTTGCAAGAGAACCTGTTGCATCCCGGGTAGAGCAGACCCATCTTGGAAGGTGTGGAGCTGAAGGAACATCTTCAAGAGGTGGAGGAGGATTGTAATCCTCATTGTCATCATCCGAACTAGAAGGAATGCTATCAAAAATAGAAGAGATAGAGAGAGGTGGCACATATGCCGAATCAAGCTCACAGGCCAAAGGTGGCACACCCACCGAACAAGGCTCACAGGCCAATATATTTTCATCAAATTTAACATCTCTTCCAATGATTACATTTTTTGATTTTGGTTAAAGAAGTCTATATCCTTTAACATCTTCAGAATATCCAACAAAAATGCATTTTTCACTCTTAGGTTCTAAGGCTTTATGTTTCACATCTGGAATATGGGCCCAAGCATCACTTCCAAAAACAAAAAAGTGACTTACATATGGTTTGATTGAGCTCCAGGCTTCTTTTGGAGTTATATTCCTTAAAACCTTAGTAGGAGTGTGATTTACTATGTAGTTTGCATAGTTAATTGCTTCTACCCAAAAATTGAGACTAAGTCCTTTAGATTGAAGCACACAATTAGCCATTTCTTTTAAGGTGTGATTCTTCCTTTCAGCTACATCATTTTGTTGTGGATTATATGGAACAATATGTTGCAATTGAATGTCGTGCTCAGTGCAAAAGTTGATAAATTTATTGTTAACATATTCTCCTCCATTATCTGATCTTAACTTAATAATTTGATGTCCAGATTGTTTCTCAACAAAGGCATTAAAGGCCAAGAACATGTTAAAAACTTCACTCTTGAGTTTTAAGAAGTATACCCAAGTGCGCCTGGAAAAATCATCAATGAAAGTTAAGTACTTGCAACCATAGAAAGAAACAATAAGAGTGGACCACATAAGTCATTGTGCACAAGCTGCAAAGGGGTTGAGGCGTGCCAAGAGGCACATTTGTCAAAACTATCCCGATGATGCTTTTCGAGTACACATCCGGAACAAGCACCATCTCGACAAGATACCATAGGAAGACCTGTCACCTTATTTTCTTTACATAGAGTTAGAAGAGAGCGGTAGTTTAAGTGACCAAATTGCTCATGCCAATGTTTGCTCACTTCATCATTATGAGAAACAAAAACGGAGGGAAGACGTGATGACCCAAAGTTGTCAAACTTATACAACCTTGTGGAATCATCAACAATGCCAGTAGCTAAAATATGTCTATGATCTTTGAGGTCTTTAATTACAACATCATGAGGTGAGAATTCTATTGTTTTCCCTTCACCTGAATGAGTTATCTGATAAACAGATAGAAGGTTGCAGGACAAGGTAGGAACACATATGATGCGATATGATGCACAAAATTTTGGTAAATGATCTGATACGTCAACAATGCCAGTACATTACCGACATTTTGCGCATCATTTTGATCAGATCACTACATATCGGAATATCCTAACTGGTTTGGAATCAACTTTTAAAAAGTACATACTACTTGTTAAAATATTTTATATAATAAATAATTCATTACAATTTAATTGTGCCCAAATGTGCTTTTCAACTTAATAAGGAATAGATGTGGTAATGTTATGCATTGTTGTGTAAAGAAAAATAATAAAAAAATAAAAACATTTTATAGGTTACAATAAAATAAGGTATTGATCTATGATTTATGGTATTCGTGTGGAATGTAGTCTATTTAAAATGGGAAAGATTCTTTAAAAAAAAAAGATATGTGTATCATCTATCTTAACTTCTTATCTACCAAGCCCCAAAAATAAACAAATCTTTTTTCACTCTAAAAGAAATTCACACCTCTAAACATTTGACTCTCTCGACACTTATTAAATTTGAAATTAAAATACATTCAGAATATATATGTGTGTGTGTGTGTGTGTGTGTGTGTGTGTGTGTGTGTGAAATATGCATTTATAATGTAAACCTTCACTTAAAATATGATAAATAAAAAAATATATTACTAATAAATAACTATTAAATATAACATTTAAAAATAATTTAAAAAGTACATTAACTAAAAATTTAAAAACTATCCACTTTATTAATTAAAATAAATATATAAAAGGTTTGTGACAAACGGTCTAAAACTAACATAACATATCAATTAATCATTAAAGAAATAGATGAGAGGGGTTTAAATTTTCAAAACTCTTTACAATATGTCGTACAAAATTATGCCTTCATGGAAAACATATATGTGTGTGTGTGTGTGTGTGTGTGTGTGTGTGTGTGTGTGTGTGCCATCTATTGAGGCGGCAAATTTGTTCAAACACTCAAAAATAGTTTGGGTCTGATAGTAGGAGTATTTGAATCATATTTTTTATGGTGGACATGGATTCGACACTATTAAAAACCCACGACACCCAACATTTTGAAGTTTGACAAATGTAACCCGGATTTACAAAAAATTATGCAGAATTTCTTAAAAAAATTGCCAAACATTCCATGATTTTCCGGGCAAACTTGAAGCTTGATAAGACTACGGTTGTACATTTATTTTCAAAGAAGTTGACCATCATTGCCAACTACATTGGCCTCAAGTTCTTCATTTATGCCGGTTGCATTGGTCTGACGTTTACATTTTTTTTTCTCTCAATATTTGCAATTTTATTTTTGAGTCTTTTGCTTTGTCAGCAATAGCCGCACTGTCATTCCACACACATTTTTACATTTTTCAATGAATTTCTATGACAGTATTATTGCCTCCCTTCATCGACGATGTAGCAGCCGGGGATTGAACTTGAAACATCTCCCTCTATTAAAAAAAACACACGCACACAAGCCTCCTCTGTTTTATGAAACCACTCACCGTCCGTTGAGGTGGAGTGGACATACATGGTATGAAGTGTGTACGTGTGTCAGGTTCTTTTATCTAATGTGTATGGTGGGACCATCACAACCCACGTGTTACATACATGGTATGAGGTATGTACGTGTGTCAAGTTCTTTATATGACGTGTATGGTGGGACCAACATGACCAATGTGTTTAAGCAGTTCAGATGTCAGTGTGTCCAATTCATTTAATTTTTCTCATGTGTACGGTGGAACCTAGTCACAATCCACGTGTTCAATCAACTTAAAGATCTATAACATTGTGGTTGTTGGGATTAAACTTGAAACCATTCCCTCCTTCAAAAACCATCCTCCTCTATTCATTAAAACGACTCTACTTGTAGTTGATTTGCTCACTAAATTGTAAAGTGGATACGCCAATTTTCACTAGTAACATGCTTAATTTTTTCCATGTTTGTTTACTCATCTTTTTTATAATTAATTAATTACATGAAATTGAAAATAATATATATATATATATATATATATATATATATACATTAATTATTAATATCAATAATAAATATTAGTATAGTGGAGATCATTTTTCAATTGTAACATGTGTAATTTTTCACCTTTAATAACTAATGTAGATTCATCTTAACTCTAGATTTACCAAGTGTCGAGAGGGATCAAAATTTCATGAGATGTAAACATGTTTTTAGAGTGAAAAGATATTTGATCCCTCTCTGTGCTTGGTAGATCCAGAATTTAAGATGGATCTAGGTTGGTATATAATAACATTTTTCCAGTCCATTCATGAAATCCTATGTTTCATACTTGGTTGTCAAGATACGAAGGTGTAATATTTGGAAAAAATATTTTATGAAATTAAAATTGGTTTTGTAATTTTGTAATTTTTTAGTTTTAGGTTAGTAGTATGAGTAGGAGGGAGTGTAGTTTGTTTTTCAGTTTATTCGGGTTTTATTCTAAGGGGCATGTTTGGATTATTGTGATAAGGTTTGAAGAGTAGGCAATCCTTGAAATAGATTCGAGTATAGTGGGGTTGAGGCTTCTCGACTCTTGCTAAGACATAGGTTATCGGTATATTTGACTTGCAAGTTATTTGATATGCTCTTAGTGTTATAGTGGTAATTGGAAGATTTGAATCTCAACCTTGCCCACATTACTCCAATAAATTATAAATTTCCCATAATAATTAAAAGACTCTAAAATACATTTAACTTTGATATATTCCAAAAAAAAAGTCATAATAAGTACTAGCACATACTTACAACTTAGGACATGTTTTCCTCAAACTTCTCATCTGATAGGAAAGCAAGAGATCCAACACTTTGATACATGGTATGAGGATTGTTTGTTTAATTGCATACATATTTTTTTTTATAAAGTGGGAAAAGTTATCATAACTCAGTTGTCAAATTAGTAGTAGGGACAACTATCATTGGTTGCTATCCACAAATGCATGTTGACTCATCATTATTATTCAAGGAAAAACATGCCACCTGAAATTACCCGTTGGTAGACCATAAGAGTGCAAGCTTCCATTTCTTCCAATTGGATCTTGGGTCGTTAACTTGTTTCCTTACATCTGAGCAAGACAAGCTCTTAGCCAAGAAAAAATAATTTTAGGCCATACTCCTGACCCATTTTCATGTTAATTTTGTTTGGTATGAGTGCTTGTTTTCGTAATTTCATATTATTTTTGTTATTCATATATTGTTTATGTCAAAACATACATGGAACGCATAATAGATGAAAGATAAACGTGAGTTACTTATGTTATTCACACGATATACATTTTATCATACATTGGAGTGACCATTGGATTCCATACTCCAAGGTCTCTTGGACTCCCTTTGACAGTCCAACTCCCATACCTTAACCCTTAGCGAATTAGGTGTCCAAATTCCTCCCCCTTAGTCTGAAAGGGTATGTATGAGTCGAAGAAGAGAGATGTAATACAAATGTGCCAAAATATATCGCAGCACTAGCCTAAATGAGCTCTTTGAAATGTTGGTATAAGGAGGTGGTTTAAGGATGACAACTAACACTTGAACGCTTAATGCAATTCCTAGAACTCCTCCAAAACTAGCAAGAAGTTGAAGTCTTATGCTAGAGGAAGTGTCCCCAATTCTTTGAAGAGGGAGAAGCTCAACCTGAAAAGGGAGGTCTCAACCACACATAGATGGTTTAAGGATGACCACCAACCAAAGGCATGCTCAAGGACATCTTTGTCTCTAGCTACAACTTTGAATCTGGTATGCCAAGTTGTGGCTCATGCTCACTTGAACTTTATGCTTTGGCTACAACTTTGAATCTGGTATGGTAGGTTGTGGCCCAGGCTCGCTTGATGTGGCTTTGAAGCTTGTATATGACCATCACTCCCCCATATCAAATACAAGGTGAGAAGATGGAGAAAACTCAACTGCAAGATTTTTCAATGCTCTAGAACAAGTTTTGATAGACAACTGAAATATCTTCTTGGCTGTTGAATCCCATTTCCAAGAAGCGATCCATCCAAGATGAATCTTTGTTCTTGCAGGAAGCTTGTTTCTAAAGTATCTGTGTGAAGAATGAGTGCTTTTATGACATTTCTCACATGGATGAAGATCAAAACATTGTTCTTTCATATGGCCAACTTTGTCACAATGTTGGAATTTAACATTTTTATGTGGTTGTTGTGGAAGAGGAGCAAAATCTGAAATAGTTGTAGGTGAATTGTCATGAAGAAACCCAACGCTCTGAAATTGGATAGGCTTTGAGTAATATGGAATATGAAAGGATGCCTCCTTATCATATCCAAGACCTATTATGTGCCTGTTGTTGACAAGATATTCCCAAGGTCTAATGATCGACTTGGGAAGTGCAGGCTTAATTTTTGTTTCTTTATGCACATTTTCTCCTGAAATGGGTATTGCATCTGCAACTTCTGTTTCAATGTTCTCAACAAAAATAGGTTCAGAATGATGTCTATTGTGTTGTAGCTCTTCTTGCTGGAATTGAGATTCAAGTTGTAGAAACTCGATCTTTTCTTGAGCATCTTGTAGACATGTTTGAATGTCAGCAAGAGTGGTTTTGTTGATTTTGACGGTGTCTTCAACAATGGATAGGATTAGAGTGCTTAATAACTCTAAAAAATCATCAAGTCTCGCCATTATCTCGAATCTAGTGGAAGTTATAAAAGGCTATACAAACCTCAACTATTAAAGAGAATCAATTATGCGACCGAAAATAAATTTGCAGAGGATATGAGTATTTATAATTATACCAAGTGGTACAGTTTGGAGATTGAAAGCCAATATTGTAGAACTCCAAAGTGCACACAATTCTATGCACATCTGAGTTTGCACTGGATGTATTAGAGTTTCAACTCATTTCACTGGTTGCTTATTCTATCATCAATTTCACTGTATATTGATCAATGCACCTTTCTACACAGTGCGCTCAGATATATTATACTCACATATATTTTACCTTAAATTCCCTTACCAGGTTTGTAATGTAATCCAAAAAACTTCGCAGGAACTTTATTTTGTCTTGAAAATATGAGTTTGACTCCTCTAGACCTCGCACTTCATTTATCATAAGAATATCCAACTTCCACTATCCACACATAGGTAGTTCTACTTGTCCACCTACCTGAACTTTCCACTACACACTAAATACTATGGAACGCTACACGAAAGATTTGTTCAAATACAAAACAATATAGATACCAAAATAACATTGCGCCAATAACAGTGTGTTGTCCTGAACTTACTGCACTATAGATTTTCTATCTGACCTCAGTTTTCAAGACCAACTCCATGTGCGTGAATGATCATTAGAGATTGAAGTGCTTCACATTAGCGGTTGGAGGTCAGGTTTGACACTGGAGAAACCATCCGCGGTGAATAAACATTCATCAAACTCGAACTATGTTGTATTGCTGACAAAACTGCTGAGTGGGGTCACCCCCAATGATCACGACTAGCTTGGAGTGCAGTTAAAGAATATCTTATTTTTCTTCTTGGATCGTAGATAAACCTAAAGAACCCTGATAATAAACGTAGCTCACAGGGTCAGGTCACTATCGGTTCACTACGCTTCCGTTGCACCATATGTTGAGCACATATGCACTATATGCCAAAAACGCAGCATCGTTCACAGTCTGCAAATGATAGTGGTTTTATTCAGTAGTATGAGCACACCAACAAACTAGTTGACCCATTTACAACAAGTCATTTAACTCTCTAATCAGTGAGCAACCTCCACGCAATACGGTGAGTAGGTGTATCAAAACGTCCAACAATGAAATCAGAAAATTGTGGCTTCCTTCAACACTTTTATGCTCATCACACGTTCTGGTTTATATCACCCACAACCCGTCCATATCCACGTCGAATGGGAACACTCTCCAGAAGATATAGATTAGGGCATGCAACAAAAAATAACAATGTTTATCTACACCTAACAAATGGGTGATATCGAGGTAGTGGAAGTCGAAAAGTGGAGTCGACTGTGCAGAGGAATGTGAGGGGACCGATGAGTGTCGAATGTGTAAATACAGAGTTGGGAGACCTTGTGCTTAAATCATCGTGCAATGACTGTGGGACTGCATCAAATTTATATGGAAGCAACTGTAAACATATGACCCTATGCCTGGATTGCAGAAAATCTATGGCAAAGACTAAAGCAACTTGCTCTGAATGTGGAGTCCCAATCACACGCCTAATTTGTGAATATAATGTCTGACCAAGTAACATTAGTGAAAAAAATTATTTCATTGGAAGATTTGTTCAAGGTTTACCTACTTTTTCTAAGAAGAAAAGTTCTGAATCTAAGTGGTTTCTACAGAAATAAGGTCTAAAAGGTCAGCTACATTATGCTGAAATACATGAATAAATAGGTAGTAAGTTGCATGTTGTGCATCTTCATCAATGTTAAACGCACATTTGCGATGACAGAGTCGCACATCTGTGATGACAATGAACGTTTCTTTCTAGCGCCAAGAACATTTCTTTGGCATTAAAGAATAAGGAAATGAACACACACAAGTTTCAAGGTTACAAATAATGCTTGGGTAGGTAGCAAAATTTCGGAGATAGAAAAAACACTGAGTGAAATGACCAAGCAAATATTAGACCAAGGTCATACTGGTAGTAAAATGACAGAGATGTAGGTTTGACTAGAATATTAAAACGTTATGAAGGTTGTTGGAAATAACGGAAATTTCCTGCCACTTTCGATGGAGTAGGAACAAATACTTTGACAAAGTTTGAGCACACACTCTGAGGGGCGTTATCAGTAGCACCAAGCTATGATGGATCATGCAACAATAGACGTTACACAGATGGTGCCAGCAAGAGCGTAGCTTAACCAAGGAATGGGTATGCTGAGAAATGAAAACGGTCAAGTGCGCAAATCTTTCATTCTTTTGATGGACTTTTCCAGACAAGACTGTTACGCTCCCTCATCCGCTGCTGAATTTCAGTATTTCTCCCTCTCTCTCAACTGGAGTTATTTCAGGAAACAACTGGAGTAAATATCTGGAAAATAACTGAAGTGATTTCCTTAATTTTTGGAAACTAACTTCAGTAATTTCCTTAAATTATGGAAATCAACTACAGTTCATTAATTTCTTGTTGGGAGCTTCTGAAGTGGTCCATTACTCCCACTGCAGTTCTCTACCTTGATCAATGGAGCATTTGACACATAGCCAAAAGAAGCTTGATGGGAGCTAGGCTATTAAATTTCTGTTTGGTCCCCAAGCTCACTAATTCAATCCTTCATTACACCATCAAACCAGAATTAGCAGAGCTTGGAAGACATCTTTTCCTTTCTGCTTGCCTCAAGATTGTCTTCAGATTTTCTCGTTAACGAATTTTCCTTTCGGTTTGACTGTGTGAATCCGATTGCTTGGGGTTGCTCGTTTAAACCTTCTTGTTAATTTGTCTCGTTTATCTCCTGTAAAAAGTCTGCTTTTGGCTATACAGTATGTGGTCGTAAAGCATTTACCTATTGTGATCTCATCTTTTTGGCAACAAAAATATTCCCTCCGCATGTCCGATAACTGAAGGAAATGAGTGCATGCAAGCGTTAGAATGTCAATGGCTGGAGTTAATTTGTATTGATTAGCTGACCCACGAACGCATGCAAGAAGAGTTGGAGAGCCAAGTATATTTTGTTTATTTCACTAGTGACAGTATTGTGAAGTTTACTTCTATACTTATACATAGCAGATTTTTCTGAAGTGATTACGAAGCTTTTTGCAAGGAGAGGGTTGCAGGTTTTAATCCCACAAATCCATATTAGTTTTGCTTTGCAGATTTGGAGAAAACCAATGGTTGGAGGTATGTTTTATGTTTTTACTGGGCATTATAGTTTCATATTCCGCATATAGTTTTTACTGGGCATTCAAGAATTGTTTTTAATTGCTTACATTGAAAACATTAAAGAATCTTTATTAAGATTTTATTAAAAGCTTACATCTCAGTAAAAATTGCTTAAAGCTTTTTACATTTTATATGTTTTTTTATGAGTATAAAAATTGTTTATCCATGAATTTTATTTTTCTGAGCATAAAATTGTTTATGCATGAGTTTTTATTTAGTAATTAAATACTATCATTTGGTATCAGAGCCAATTTTACATCTCTGCCTTGGTAATTTATGAATATAATTGGATAAATGTCCTATTTTTAGATTTTCTAAATTAAAGTATATATTTAGAAATATGTCTATTTTTGTTTAATTTTTATGCTTATAATATTTAGTTTAATTATATGCAATTTTGGAAAATATGCTCATATTTAGTTATGCATGAATTAATTATTTGAGATTTAATTAAAACATGTTATTATCAATGAGCATATGAGATCTATGGTTAAATATTATGCATGAATATTGTAGTTTCATTCATGCAAATTTATCAGTTAATTTTTATTATTAAAAAAAAAAAAAAAAAAATGTCTAGTGATTCATATAATTTTAATTGATTAGAGAATAGCCACAGCATCTCAAATCAAATAAAATTATATATTATGATTGATTAGGATCACATAAAGAATAGACATTAATTGTAATTAATTATATTAAATATAATAAATTTTATCCCACAAGAATTTTTATTATATTTAAGTAATTAATTAGGATAAAATATTCATAACTTACCCACAGGAGTTATGAATTAATAAGTTTTATCATAAAGTTCAAAAGGTTAATTGAATCTGCTTGAATTAAAAATTTAGTCCACAGACAATTTTTATGTTATTAGATTCAATTTTAAAGCATGATTTACATTGGTAAAGCATGAAATTTTATTTATGCCTCAATTTTAACATAAGCATGTGTTTTTTAATATTATGCAGTTGTACAACCTGCAAATTTCTCTGAAATTCGTACTGATATCCCTGAACTTAAGGGAGATAACTATAAAGTCTGGAAGGAGAGAGTTCTCCTTCATTTAGGGTGGATGGACATAGATTATGCTATTAGGAAAGATGAACCACCAGCACTCACTAATACCAGCACTGCAGCAGACATCGCGCTTTATGAACGATGGGAACGATCTAATCGTTTAAGCGTGATGTTCATTAAGACTAAAATTTCAGCTGGTATCCGTGGTTCTGTTGAACAGCATGACAAAGTCCGAGACTTTCTGAAAGCCATTGATGATCAATTCGTCACTTTAGACAAGGCACTTGCAAGCACCCTAATCATGAAGTTCTCATTCCTGAGGCTCACCAGTGTAAAAGGTGTGCGCGAGCACATCATGCAAATGAGGGACACTGCGGCTCAATTGAAGAAACTCGAGGTTGAAATATCATAATCTTTCCTGGTACACTACATCCTGAATACCCTTCCACACCAATACGGACCTTTCAAAATCTCATACAACACACATAAGGATAAATGGTCAATTAATGAACTCATGACCATGTGTGTTCAAGAGGAAGAGAGACTGGTGATGGAAATGGGAGAAAGTGCAATGCTGGCAACGCGAGGAAAGGGCAAATCTCAAGCCAATCAGAAAGAGAAAGGTAAAATACCTCCCCAAGCCGATATCAAGAAGGATTCCAAGTGTTTCTTTTGTAAAAAGAAGGGACACATGAAGAAGGAATGCGCTAAATTTCAGAAATGGCTTGCAGACAAAGGTAATCCAATCTCGTTTGTTTGTTATGAATCTAATATGGTTAATGTCAATATTAACACATGGTGGATTGATTCTGGATCAACAATTCACATTTAGAATTCCTTGCAGGGTTTGCAAAACCGAAGGAAGCCGGTGGGAAGTGAGCAAAGCATCTTATCAGGAAACAAGATGGGCTCGCATGTGGAGGCTATAGGAACATGCTATTTAACTTTAAGTAGTGGCTTTGTTTTAGAATTAGAAAAGACCTTTTATGTACCAAGTTTCTCTAGAAACTTGATTTCAGTTTCAAGGCTTGTACCTTTTGGATATTCCTTTAACTTTTCATAAACATCATTCAGTTTATTTTATAAATCTGATTATGTTGGGAATGGTATTTTGTCTAATGGTCTTTACTGCATTAATTTACAAAACAATGTCACTTATGATTCAATGCATGTTCACACTAGTATTAAAAGATGTGTTATTGATGAAAATTCCTCTAAATTATGGCACCAGAGACTAGGTCATATCTCCATAGATAGAATTAAAAGATTGATAAATGAAGGGGTACTTAATACTCTAGATTTTACTGATTTTGAGACTTGTGTGGACTGCATAAAGGGAAAGCAGACCAACAAGTCAAAGAAAGGTGCCAATAGGAGTTCAAACATATTAGAGATCATACATACTGATATATGTAGTCCAAACATGGACTCACATAGTCAGAGATACTTCATCTCTTTTATAGATGATTACTCACGATATATGTATCTCTAC
>CM076575.1:37707280-37717231 GCA_034641835.2 Pinus albicaulis
GACTTGGTTCCATTATGTAAATTCTCATTGTATGAACAATGTCATTTTTAATGAAATTCTTAATTATTGTGATGTTTTTTTTCTCATATTTATGTGCACTTTAATTTTATTTGAGAGAATTCATCTATGTAGGACCAAGAATAAACATGGGGTTTATTCATTAAGTAATTGTTGCCACATGAATTTTAATAAGAATAAATACATAGTAATACATGGAAGATAATACTCATCATTAGAGGACTTATCGCCATGATTCATGTATCTATTACTTAATACAAAGTATCAATGGGTTTTTAGATGAGACATTAAGAGTGGAAGTATGGACCAAGTGGGAGAATGTTACGCTCCCTCATCTGCTGAATTTCAGGATTGCTCCCTCTCTCTCAACTGGAGTTATTTCAGGAAACAACTGGAGTAAATATCTGGAAAATAACTGAAGTGATTTCCTTAATTTTTGGAAACTAACTGCAGTAATTTCCTTAAATTATGGAAATCAACTGCAGTTCATTAATTTCTTGTTGGGAGCTTCTGAAGTGGTCCATTACTCCCACTGCAGTTCTCTACCTTGATCAGTGGAGCATTTGACACATAGCCAAAAGAAGCTTGATGGGAGCTAGGTTATTAAATTTATGTTTGGTCCCCAAGCTCACTAATTCAATCCTTCAGTTTTACACCATCAAACCAGAATTAGCAGAGCTTGGAAGACATCTTTTCCTTTCTGCTTGCCTCAAGATTGTCTTCAGATTTTCTCGTTAACGAATTTTCCTTTCGGTTTGACTGTGTGAATCCGATTGCTTGGGATTGCTCGTTTAAACCTTCTTGTTAATTTGTCTCGTTTATCTCCTGTAAAAAGTCTGCTTTTGGCTATACAGTATGTGGCCGTAAAGCATTTTTATTATGATCTATCACGCATAAAAATATTCCCCTCACTTATCAGATAAGCGAAGAAATGAGTGCATGCAAGCGTTAGAATGTCAATGGCTGGAGTTAATTTGTATTGATTAGCTGACCCACAAACGCATGCAAGAAGAGTTGGAGAGCCAAGTATATTTTGTTTATTTCACTAGTGACAGTATTGTGAAGTTTACTTCTATACTTATACACAACAGATTTTTCTGAAGTGATTACGAAGCTTTTTGCAAGGAGAGGGTTGCAGGTTTTAATCCCACAAATCCATATTAGTTTTGCTTTGCAGATTTGGAGAAAACCAATGGCTGGAGGTATGTTTTATGTTTCTACTGGGCATTATAGTTTCATATTCCGCATATAGTTTTTACTGGGCATTCAAGAATTGTTTTTAATTGCTTACATTGAAAACATTAAAGAATCTTTATTAAGATTTTATTAAAAGCTTACATCTCAATAAAAATTGCTTAAAGCTTTTTACATTTTATATGTTTTTTACTGAGTATAAAAATTGTTTATCCATGAATTTTATTTTTCTGAGCATAAAATTTTTTATGCATGAGTTTTTATTTAGTAATTAAATACTATCAAAGACTAGACTAGCGTCTAGGCAGCTCAGACAAGCTTGGCAGGGAATGGAAGCACGCCATTATTATTATTATTATTACCTAACAGAAAAGCTCACAATGAGGAAGAAGATCACACATCATGGCTCTGATACCATGTCAAAACATACATGTAATGCACAATAGACAAAGATAATTGTGAGTTACTTTTGTTATTCACATTACATACATTTTATAATATATTGGAGTGACTATTGGATTCCATATTTCAAGGTCTCTTGGACTCCCTTTGACTGTCCAACTCCCACACCTTAACCCTTAGCGAATTAAGTGTCCAACAATTTATTTGATATATTTTTAAATAGTAATGAGTAGTTAATATATATATATTAATTATTTGTTTATGTTTTTAAGTAGTAACGAGTAGATTAAAAAATAATTGGTTGGGGTTTGGATTTTAGTGTTTAAAATGAAATTTGGTTTGGGCAATAATTTGATTAATTATTTTAAATTACTTAAATTTAAATTGACTCAATTTTAGCAAGTAACTTGTGTTAATGAAGTTGAATTCCTTATTTAGTATTCACTTTTGAAGTTAATCAATTGCAATATTGATTTATTTAACTTTTCGATATACACTCTTTGTAACACATAGTATGGTTATAATGCGTTTGGGTATGAGAACATTATGTACTAAGTAGTAGTGTATTTAATGTTGTTAATACGATTTACAACTTAATAGCATCATTATTGTGTGTATTAATTATTTTGGGAATAAATGCAAGCAATATCGGATAAGTGTAATATATTTAGATAGGTGTGCTTTTAAAGTGTCTTTTTTCTTGGTACTAAAGGAATCGACAATTAGGTTGGGTTTGTACTTGCGTGACATGGGGTTGGGGTTGATTCTGGTTGCTACTACTATATCTTTGGGGCCTACGAGAATTGTTGTTGAAACTACAAGAACTGTTTGAGATTGAGATACATAGAGAATCAAAATAACTGCATAGAGACATATCATGAGGTCAAGAGTTAGAAGAAGTCATTGGAGCAGGATCTCGTGCAATTGTACTGGCTGGAGCATATTAGGCCTTAAGGTTACATTGTAGGTAGAGTGAGACAAGCATCCAAAGAAGCCAAACATGAGCATTGATATTTCTGCATTAAGTTGATCTTGTTCAAGGAAGAAATGATGCCATTAAGATCTTCATGCTTCTCTTTTAGGACTCTTCCGAAAAGAGATTGCATCTGCCAATGGGGGGTGATGGAGTTGAGGTACTGGATTCGTCTTCCCATGGCATGACTAGGTTCAAACACCCAATTAGATACCTCCTCTATAATTTCAGAGTCATAATATGCCTGACGATCATTAGTGGTGAGAGTTTTAAGCTAGTGGATTTGTTCACGAATGCCAAGAGTTGTAGCAAAGTGGAAGATAGCAGTGACTTCCTAGGTCTAGGCTTAGGCACGTGACTACCCTTGCAATCCTCTACCACCAGCTCCCCTGTGTCTACGCATATGTTGCCGAGGCATTTTGCACCAATAAGAAAGAAGCTAGACGAGGTTATTGAACCCCATTAAACCCAAATTGAGGGGATTGAGACTAAACAAGTTGAGACAAATGAAATGACAAACGATACAGGGGATATGGGCCGGCTTGAGCCAAGAAAAATAAAAATACCAATAAACCACAGGTGTAGAAGACCCCCTCTAGGCAGAAACACTCATTTGCTAGGAAACCCCAAGGCATAGGACATAGTTGAACCCCTGCAAAAATTAACAGGATATAGCCAAACTTGAACCACACAAACTCAAAGTAGTAGAAACAAATGACAAAGGTCAAGAGAAAAGCCTGTAACTTGAAAGCGCTAGCACATTTTATTGAAGCTAATAGGTTTTCAAACATAGATTACACGGTGGTGACACAAACAACTTCCCCCTTCAGCTCCAGCAAAATTCGTAGAGTTATGAGGCAAAAAGTCTCTATAAGCCTAGTTCCTGGCTCCGATCCCTAATCCAACATCCCAAGCAAGCAACTGTTCCTACGAGACTCAGAAGTTGAATTGGATTGCATGCAATCCTAGGTCATTGCCACTACATTACAAGAGGAAAGCGACCAATTCTCCAAAAAAGGCTAAGAATCATGCCATGGCTCTACAAAATTTCCTCTATGCACACGCCTGGCACCTTTAGAGAACCAAGAAAATAATCCCACTAACGATGAGGGATTCCAGGCACACCATAAGTTCTAGAGAACAACAATACACTTCATAGGACAAGAGTACTGCATTAGGTTTAACATCATAGTGGATGCGGAATAAACTCACATGCATTATACATAGGCCGGGTTGGCTACCCACCCCTCTCTCAAATGCAATGGGAGACAATAAGGTGGCGTTCCCCCCCCCCCTAAGCTCCATTGCCATGTCGCCAATCATAATGATCAGGAAATCATATATTATTTTATATTATAATCAATAATAATAATAATTTAAAATTAAATTATAATTTATTTATTTATTTTTAATTTTGGCAATGTGAAATATATAATGAACTATTTTAATAATCATCCACATTTACCAACCATTTAATTTATATGGATGCTCTAGTTTTTAAATAATCAATGGGGTTGTTGGAGCGGGAGGGATTATTTTTTATCCCTGTGGAAAAATGGTGTCTCAGTTTGCATGGGGTCTTGGGAGATCAACTAATAATCATGCCGAATTTTTGGCATTATGGAAAGGGCTCGAAATTGCTTTAGACTTTAAAATTTCGAAACGAAATATATTTGGAGACTCGATGTTGGCCACTCGTCAATTTACAAATGTGAAATCTTCAATAGTTAACGAATCGACACCAACTAGCCAGAGAATCCTTCTCCAGCTTGAAAAGTTTGAAGGGGAAAGCTTTTTTCATATCCTTCGATAATTGAATTCAGAGGCAGACTCATTAGCAAGAAAAGGTTCCACGCTAGCACAATGAATTTTCCTTTTGGATTAAAGGAGGAGATTCATTCCAATTCCATAATATGCATAGCACATGCAAAAAACAAATTATGGCATGATGACCCAAGGGAGTTAAAGTCCTATGACAAGGTGGGTCGTCGAGACTCTCTTCCCCGGAGCTTCGCATTTCATCTTTGGCATTGTAATTGCGGTAAAAACAGTAGGTGTTTAATTGGAGGGTACAAGGGGTTTCTCCATAAAACACCTCATTACTACATCGATCACTTCCTCTTAATGGATAATTGCTTCGCCGATCTTTTCTTTAGGCAAAACAGGGAGCCCAGAGTTATTTCATTGGGAAAAAATGTATTGCACTCACTTGAGATCGTCCCAATATCTCAGAGAGCCAATGCAAGTGCTTTAGAATTGAGGATGGCGGTCTTGTCGTTGCAGGTTGACTCATGTGAGGTTCATAATCGTCCCCATTTAACAATGATTCCGGTAACCCATTTCTCTCGCTGGATATTGGATGAGGCACAAGGTGAGACAGTTGGTTTGCTCCTCGTTCTGTGTAGATCTATCTTCCTCCCTCCCGCATGATGGAAAATCGTTAGGATTTTATGGATCTTGCTGATGTTATCGAGCGGATGGTAAATGTTGCCCAAGCACTGTTGGCCTCCATCAGCAGGGTTGAGGATATGACAGAGTGCCAACAAAATTCTTTCCAGCTGTGGAAGCTAAAATCCTTACACATCGGGTGGAAACTGAGGATTCTCTAGATGATTTAAAAGAGGAAACTCACCTTCTTACAGAGTGGGTCCCAACATTGGAGGTCTCCTTGATTGTGGGAAGTGGAAATATCAATGAGGAGCATGCTATGTGATCCTCTTCTCTAGGTGGAAAAAGAGTTTGTTTCCCCCATGGTCTTGGCGAGGGTGGCAACAATGTCAGTTGACTTCTCCAGTTTTAAAAGCCTGTAGTTTTTGCAGCGAGCTTGGTTCTCTCTTCCCCTTTTTTGGCATGAATTTTTATAAATGCATTTGGCTATTGGTGTCTTTTTGTAAGGTCTACAACTACAATTTTTTTTGTATATACTGTTGTACCCCTCTCCTTCTCGATAGTAAACTCTTTGTTTACTTTATTAAAGCAACCTATGATGTAACTAAGACACTTTGTAAGAGTGTTATAACATAAATATCTCTTTCTTTAAAAAAAAAAAATCAAATAAAATGGAACTTATAATTAAATTTCAAATTTTCATTTTAAAAAATGATTTACACGTAATTAACCTGTTATTATTATCAATATTATTTATTTTCTTTCACTTGGATGCACTGCTTTATATTCGACGTGATATTTTTTTACTAGAAATATCAATTTATGAAAATAAAAGTGACGTGTTCAATGTGATAGATTGTCCCACATTCATTCTGATGTTTAGAATATACAGAGGACGAAGTACAAAGAAGCGGGGTATTAGTATTCGTAATCACGGAGCCGTGTGGTCAACACAGAGCGAACTATTCTTTCGCCTTTTACTAAAGAATACCGTGTGTTGGCCACGCTCAGCGGCATACGCCAATTTTTGGAGGCCTCTCTCTCACTTCGAGATGTGAAGCCCACAAAGCAAAACTCAAGCGGAATCGAATATTGAATGTCCGAATTTATTTCTGAATCTCGAATGTCCGAAGCTTTATTTTCTTATGTCTGAATCTTGCTTTATTAATGGAGCGTTATTATCTCTCTCACTTAGAGACCATTGTGAGGACCACAATGCAAAACTGAAGCGGAACAAATATTAAATGGCAGAATTTATTTCTATGTTTAATGGAGCTTTATTTTCTGATGTCTGAATCTTGCTTTATTAATGGAGCTTTATTATCTGGTGTCTGAATGTTACTTATCTGTCAGTGGTCGATTGATTTTTAAGATGTGGTGAATGTTGTGTTTGTCATGAGATCTTAGGTGACTTGTATGACAAACATTGCCCTTGGTATGTACGAAAAAGAGAGGACACTAGGTAGTGGTTTTGTTCAAGTGCGTGCTGCAAAGATTTGAGCATGGAAAAGCGGTTGACTTCCATCGTGACGAAACAGTTTGACTCCCATCTGAGTTCATTTTGAGAGACATGGATTGTTATTATGTACCATAACTAGTCACCTAAGTCTTCAATTGTGTCTATTTTCAACTATAAAGTAGGCTGGGAAATTGTGTCCCTTCCCCATACTCCTACCTACCTCCTGCTCCTGCTCATGTAGACAACAACTTCAGTTTGACAATTCCAATTTGACTGACCTGAATTTTGTTATGGAGAAATTGAAAGAGTTTCAATTCAGCCTTATTTGTTATTTTGAACAAAAATAGTACATTGGAGCTAACAGTGTCATTTTCAACAAAAAGTTGACATTCCGAATCATCTGGCATCAACTCCGACATGTCATTTCCAACAAAAATAGTACATTGGAGCTAATAGTGTCATCTTCAACAAGAAGTTAACATTCCGAACCAAGTGTCATTTCCAACAAAAATAGTAGTACATTGGAACTAACAGTGTCATCTTCAACAAAAAGTTAACATTCCGAACCAACTGGCATCAACTTCGGCGTGTCATTTCCAACAAAAAGAGTACATTTCCAACAAAAGAGTACATTGGAGCTAACATTCCGTGAACGGGTGTGTACATTTTTGCACCTCTTGGGCAATGGAATTGAAAAAACATTTCATTTTGGAATGTGATGCATTCAAAGACATCAGAGAAAATTATGGGTCTTTTCAGTTGTTGGAAGGTTGGGTCATCTAGTATTGTTGGAAGATTGGGTCTTCGCATCATAGATTTGAATAAAAAAGGGACTGAATTGCAAAAGGCGGAAAACAGGGAATTCATGGTCCCATAGACTATTTCATTTTCCAAAATTTCTGTTTTCACAGAAATGGATCCTGTCAACTCATCGGTTTCTTGGCATTGTCTTTACAGCCAAGGAATTGTTGGAAGGTTGGGCCAAGGCATCATCAATTTGAATTAAAAAATCACTAAATTACAAAAAGGCGAAAATAAAGAACTGATAGTCCCATACACTATTTCATTTTCCAAAATTTCTGTTTGCACAGAACTGAATCCTGTCAACAGTAATCTGTTCCCTTCATCTATACATAAGTACTGTGGGAACCAATTTTTGCTGTGTAGAATGCCACAGTTTTGCAATCAAGGAAGATGCGGACATACCACGCAGGCAAATAATGTGAGCTCCCATTGAACTTCACAGTGGCGTCAGACTTCGTATTATTGTTCAACATATTTCTTGTCACACCGAGTAAACATGTGCGTATAGTCCAGGGCCAGAAGATGTGTATTTGGTATCTACATTAACCAATGCTCCTCCACAAAATTCAATGGCTTTGTGTAGCTCATTAAGGTGATCCCATTCGGTTTGCCTCAATATACCATATTCATCAGTGGAAGCATCATAGCCATAGCTTATTAGTAATAAGAGGGCCTCCCGCTGAATAACCAAAATTTGTTCCTCCAGGATACATATAATAGGTCTCTAAAGCACCCTCTCTTTCGATGAACTGTGCAATAGAAAACGCAAGTTCCTCTGAATGCGGAGTTGGCACTTATTTTTAAAAGGTCAATAATAATAATAATAGAATTTCAAGATTGTGGACTAATTACATATTTTTAAAAGGTCTTAAATAATAATAATAATTGAAAAAGTCTTAAGTAATAATAGTATATATTTTTAAAAGGTTTTAAATAATAATAATTGAATTTTAAGGTCGTAGATTAATTACATATTTTTAAAAGGTTTTAAATAATAATAATAATAATTGAATTTTAAGGTCTTGGACTAATCATAGATGAAAGTGATGGAAAAGATTCTCTTGTTTGTGGGATAAGGGACCATTTTTGTACTGTAACAATTTCAACAATTTCACTGCTTAGTTTACAGAAGTGTACGTATCCTATCTCTTTCTGAGAAGAACCTGTGGCCTCTAAGGACAAAAAACACATGTTCTTAACTGTTAAGCCTAGTCTTCTATACATTAAGGTAATTAATGGATTTTTTGTTTTTGTTTTTTTTTTTTTACAAGCCTCAATTTTTTCCAATTTGAATTATCAAAGATACACAAAAATGTTACACATCTCATCCATACTGTATTGTTGAGTACACTTCACTTCTCCAAATACAATATTATTATAACTCAATTCCATTATTGTAAAAAAAGCGACCCAAAACCAATCTACAGAATCTCATTTTTGAGAAATAATCAGATTCCAATATCATAAGCCCTTGTAACCTTAACACAGATACAAAACATTAGCAAAAATAAGAACACAAATATGAATCCATTTGTACCTGAAATGTTGCCAAACATAAATTTATGGTGAAAAGGAATACATATTTTCTCTCCCACCGTTCATATACCAATTTACAGAGTCCCATTTTGAGAAATAATGAGATTCCAATATCAAAAGTCCTTGTCACCTTAACACACATACAAGAAACTAGCAAAAATAGGAACACAAACATGAATCCATTTGTAACTGAAATGTGGGCCAACATAAATTTACAGTGGAAGGGAATACAAATTACAAATTTTCTCTCCAATGGTTCATAGAATTTTACATTGGTTTGTTGATTGCGTGCCATAACAATACTTCAATATAAAGAATTTTTGCGTGCGATAACAATACTTAAATATAAAGAAGATTTAACCAATTTATAATTAGAATTCACTCCAAAAGCAGAGATCCAAATCACCAAGTGAAAATTTTCTACATATATCCAAGACATTAAAATTGAAGATGAATATTGAATGTGAATTCTGGAGCGCTGTCCCATTATGACCTTGACTTCATCCACTTCTAGGGAGAAATTAGTATCATAGCCACAACGTACTTGCAATGAAGCTTCAAACTCTTCCTTTCCAGTCTTGGCCTGGAACTCCATCAACAAGCGTTTCTCAAAATTAGGCTTCCAAAAAGCGTGTCATATTGAACACTGTGTAAATGTTAGAGAGACTAAACTGAATTGTTTTCCAGAGTCTTGAGCGTGCCTTTACCCTAGCTTAATATTTATCACTGTTCAGACCATTTATATTCTCAGTGAAGAGAAAAGATATGTGTGACTTAACATAGACACAATGTGCCTAAATTTATGTATATTTGTATCTTGTGATCAGCTTGACTAGCTAGATTATTGGACTGACACAAAGTTGAAGGAAGAACAAAAGAAATTGGGAAGAGAGATTGAACTAGAGAGATCCGAGAAATAAATGCGAAAACATATTTTCCATCCTCCTCCATTAGTCAGCTGACTTTGGAAAATGTTCATTCAAATTTTGCTTTCAGAACATGGGAGGATCATAACGCTTCCTCAAGGGCAGAATCTTTTATTGCACTTACATGGACTATGGGAAATTGCCGTTGTATCACACATCGTGATGCTATTCTATGCTTCAAGCTTGTTATGGTTGTTGTGGCTGCGATTTACTGCTCCAGTGGTCTGAAGGAGATGAAACTTTGACTGTTC